>CAJFCO010017883.1:44438-64281 GCA_904066015.1 Synergus gifuensis | reverse complement strand
AATACTCATGGTATAAAAGTGGTTATGTAGATAATAGGCCGCAAGATTTTGAAAATCCCGTAGATTTTGCCTTTGGAGAATTTTCACAAATAAAATGTGCATATTGTGATGAAACGCCAGTTATTAGATGTTCTTGGTGTACAAACTCATTGTGTATCAAACTTTTCTTTCAAGATCACCATATGTGTAAAAAATATGAAGAATAATATCTCGCAGAATATATCTAACTACCGTGAAACAATTTCATTTTCTACAACATATTATAAGAAATAAATAAAATAAATTTCTGTAAAATTTTGTATACCACAATAATTAATTTGCAACACTTGAAATGCTTGATGAATGTGAAACGTGCTTTGAGGATGGTTTACCCCCTTCGAATTAGAATGGGGGTGCCTTATGCCAGTGGATTTCGATGTTTTCCATTTCCACAATGTTATCTGTCCTGAAGAGAATCTTTCACTACGACCATTAAACTGTAACTGTTACAAACGATTAAGGAAATAAAAATTTAAAGTACGTGTTTTTACCCTCTTTAAATCTGACACGGAGTGTGAAAAGATATAACGTCTTGTATTTTTTATACCACTTCATTAATGAATCAAAACTAAAATTTGACTTGGATGATAATCAGGAATTTTTGTGTACGTTGGCCATAGGGGGTAGTTAACCCCCCGTCTAAGGGGGTGCTGGTTGGAAAATAAATATTTTCCTGCAATCTAATGTCATAATTATAGTTTAAACAATGTTTACACTGCCTCCTAATGATTAATTTCTTTGGAAAGTATATTTCTAAAGTAATTATTCGAAAACTTGCAAGGGTGATTTCACCCCCTAAATATGAATTCTGACACGTATAAAAAATATGTGTACCTTATTTTTTAGTGCTCTAAAACATACTTCAGAACGAATCAAATCGGAGGCGAACACTTGGGTAACCTTCCTTGTGAGTGATTGACGATTTAATGTTAAAGTCTGATTTTTTGTAATAAACATTTAAATTTCATGTGTAAAAAATGGCTTTTTCTCGATTTTCAGTCTTAAAATAAAATGGCTTTTTCGCCCCACCTGGTGGGGTGAAATAGCCATTTTGAATTTTTTTTTCCAAAGGTTATAATTGTTATACTAATCATTATAGACAAATAGTTTCCACATAAAAATTTTAGCCAAAACGTGAAGTTTACATTGGTACTTGAGTTATATATTAATTTTTTCATTTGCGAGTTTTACAGGGCTCAATAGTAAAAAATGGCCACTTCGCCCCACTTTACTCTAAAATAAATAGATGACGGACGCATCCCAAACGGTAGGCAGAATGTTAAACTTCGTAAAATAAGTAATCAAACTCTTGATCCTCTGGAAGTTCAGGTAGGCGACAAATATGAAAGTATAGTGATTGAACTAAATTCTTAACCTAACTTATTATCTATCTCACAATTTCCGTACACTCATACACATTCATACTCTTACAGCTAGTGGAGTACCTACTGACTGTTCTGTTTTATTTCTCGGAGCAAAATAAATCTGGGAAGAGGATCAATAATGTGGAAAAATCCACCACGTTACAACACTTATCATAATTTAATAAATGAAATTTTTCATCTTATTTTACAAATTATAACACGTATTCACAATGTTTATAAAAGTATTCAAGCACCTTGTTTTTAAGTAGTTTGGAGTTAAATAAACTTAAAACGTATATTAACATATATTTTTAGATTATTCAAAAACTTAACATTGCAAAGTATGCTTTATGTCTGTACTAAGCTACTAATAATAATCAGTAATGGTTCGTGTCTATACTAAGTTATTAAAAATCAAGTTCGAAAATATATGGCGAGAAATTCAATATAGAAGTTAAAATACAGTTTCTTCGAGAGTTTGTTTTCTAACTGAAGGTTATAAGGTATGTATCTGGTTATATTCTTCAAGATCTCACCAACCTTAGAAAAATAAAATTTTGGTTGTCTACATATCATTTATAGCAGAAAATTACATATTTTGATTTAATGCATGCTATCCTGAATTTTCAGTAGAATTGGTTTGATTATAAGTTAGAGTAATCATTTAATCAGTACACCAGTTCATGGTACTCGTATGTCGAACACATTTGCATAGGTAAAGCTCAATAACATTACTTTAAATAGACGTTAACATTACTTTCACTATACTTTAACATTACTTTAACAATAATTTAACATTAATTTAACAATACATTAACATTACTTTATCAATACTTTAAACATACTTTAACAATACTTTAACATTACTTTAACTATACTTTAACATTACTTTAACAATACTTTAACTATACTTTACTATTACCTTAAAATTATTTTAACAATATTTTAACAATACTTTGACGATACTTTAAAAATACATTAAAAATACTTTAACAATACTTTAACTATACTTTAACATTACTTTAACAATACTTTAACAAAATATTAACAATACTTTAACATTATTTTAACTATATTCCAACTATAATTTAACAATAATTTAACATTACTTTAACTATACTTTAACAATACTTTAACAATACTTGAACAATACTGTAACAATAATTTAACATTACTTTAACAATACCTTAACAATATTTTAACAATACTTTAACAATACTTTAAATATACTTTAACTATACTTTAACAATACTTTAACAATACTTTATCATTCCTTTAACTATACTTTAACAATACTTTAACTATAATTTAACAATACTATAACATTATTTTAACAATACTTTAACATTACTCTAACATTACTTTAACTATACTTTTGTAACGAACCAATAATATTCCTAGAATTTTTTTTTTGTTTCTAATTGTCTGAGTTCTTGAATTTCTTTTCGGATCTCTATGGTGACAAAAACAATGAATGTGGTGGTGGATTTTTCTACTTTGAGGAGTCTTGTTCTGCATGAAAGAATTCATGAGAAGGCTTGTATACACCTGAGATGCGGCATTCATAGCCGGTATGTTGGGTTGAGACCCACCTAATCCTTTGGCAATGCTGTTTGAGTGTTGATAATTTGGTCCTATTCGAGGGGCTATTCACTCTCGAATACTTACTTGTATTTGATGAAAATAAAGAAGAATAAGAAGGGAGTAGGAAGCGAGTACCTGTGAGTCAGCGTGCCTTTTCGCTCTCTCACTTCTTTGGTAGTCTTATGAGTGAGAGAGTGAAAAGAGGCGCTAGGCGATGAAATACTTGAGAATACTTGCGAATACTTGCGAATAGATTCGAGAATGAATAGCCTCTCGGTCCTATTCACAGTGCTCAAGTTTTTCTTTATTCCATGGAGCATCGTTTCTTCCGATGAACAAGTTATTTATGTTAAACATTGTGTTTTTATTAGGGTTATTTTATAAATATCTGGCCTGTGTTTTAGACAAATCCGAGTTGGATTATTTCAGTTATCCCCAGCAATCCATCTAGGGAGAAAGGAGTTGTGGAAGAGACAACCTTGAAAATAAGGAAATTGATCCTGATAGAGCAATGTTGCCTCGCCAAAACTCATTACTTCTCCTCCTGTAACGATGTCAATAACCGATCGGTTAATAATGCTAGGATCCCTGATTGCACTTTCGCTTATGAGGTTCAAAGGGCAATCCATCTCGACTTTCAGTTCCGCGCATCCGTCATTTAGAAATAGCGAATTTAGGGAAATGAAACTCGGCAACTAAGGAAACTGGGGGTGTAAATATTCGGATGTGTAGGTTGGCATTATGGCGTTCAGTTTGTCAATTTCAAACTGCTTTAGCCTTCCAGGTTTGTTTTTATTCCATCAGGTTTTTTTTTAAATCTCTAATAGGTTTAGGAACTAATAGGGGATTTAGTTTGGCATAGAATTATTTATTTAGGTCATTAATTTGTATCTAGGTCGATGTACTCAAGGCGGAGTTTCGTGTTTGTTCCGTCAGCTGTTTCTTGACCGTGTCGGTCTGCCGTGGATAAGTCACTAGAATAGATTATCCGATTTTCAATGTAATTATTTCATAGTGTTCGGACAAAATCTCTTGAAAATAAATTTCATTTGTTATTCAGAGCATTTTTTTTTTTATTTTTTTGTTTTTAAAATCTCTAGTCACATGCATTCATTTGTAAGCTCTTACAAAGAATCAATGATTTGGTCTAGAGATTCCTTAGAATCGTTTTAATTCATGTTTTCGTAATTATTTTTACAAGACGAAAACCGAAACTTCTCGTCAGCAGTTTTGGTATTATTCCAGGCTTGGAGGTGAGTGTCCACACGACCCAGTTCGCATTGTTATGAATGCTTACTTTTCAGTTGACCTTGCTGTATTGGGAGTCTTGTGGTCACTGTGTGACTAGGTCACAGAGATTTGTTTTTATGTTAGGGGTCAGAAGAAGGAATTGAATTTTTTAAACATAGGCATTTGTTATTCTCCTTATACTCAGTCAACAAAGTGAGCAGTCGACGCTCGAGGTGTCCCAGTGACTTACTAGTGGGTCAATGTTCGCAAGGTAGGGTGTCAAGTTGTAACGATGCAATTTATTCGCCAGCTGTTCCTTGGAGGTTAGTTGTCCAGCCGTGAATGGTTGCTAGATTAGATTATTTAAGGAATCAATAATTTCGTCTAGAGATTCCTGGGATTTATTTGTTTCATTATTTCTATAATATCCTTTGCCTGACTACAAGAAACACCAGGCGTTGATGACTCATCTTGAGCGGCTAGGGTTCTAGCAATTGCTCGCGCGTATCTCGCGTATACCTTTTTGCCAGTACGATGTCCTCGCTTTTGAATTTTTTCAGAGTTATTAATTGAATTCATTACAAATTAAATTTTTACTCGTAAATTCAAATTCCAAAACTTTGTTATTTTATTTTATTGTTTTGGAACAGCCAATAAAATTCCTTAATTATTCACATCCACATCAGATTTCAATTTGTTTAACGAATCGGTGTACATTATTTTCCACTAGGCACGTCCCTTGTAAAAATCCAAATCCTCGACGAGTTCGCACAATATTTCAGCGAGTTGTTCGAGATTTTCGATTAATTCATACAAGGAATGAAACTCTTGCATAGTAGTGGATTGAACTATTTTTGTCCTGGGTTGTGATAACTGTGTCTCTACCTCAAAAGAGGCTAACATTAACTCAAGCTGACAGGTGATTGGATTTGACATTATCATAAATTAGAATCTTTGCACTATAATTCAAGATACATTTTTGAATTTACTATTTAGTTTCCAGTATCCCTCAGGTTAATCTCCCTAATTTATTATCTATAAATCTGAATCCAGACTATTTTCAGTTTCAGCATCTGAGATATCTGATCCGTTTTCTATCAAAAGAACTGGCGGTTCGTTTTCTTGACTAATTTCCTGTTGAAGAACTAGTCTTCTTTGTTCTAGGGCTTCCTCAACAGGAAGATCGATAGTGACTATCTCAATGTTTTGAACTGGCGCTATGACAAGTGGCTGTCTAACAGTAGGTCTTACAGCTAGAGTAGGCAAATTTCTTCTTACTGAATTTACTAAATTTTCATAAATAGTTGATCTGACCAGTAATGCAGCAGGAGTTGTATTTTGGACCAAAACTATTTGCTTTTTACTTTTTTGTCCACGTTTTCCTCTTTTAGAAATAGCCTTTGAATTTTTCAAAGTTGAATTTTGACTAGGCATATTCATAAGATTGATTTACTAGACATTTTGATGGGAATTTTTTTACTGGAAAAGATTTATTTTATTCATAAAAATAAGAATCCCTGTGCTCGAACGCAGCTGAAAATTCACGTCGCTTAGAGCTTTATGTGAACTAGCGCGAAAAAGCTTTTTATATACTTGATACTCGAAATTACTCGAATATCGAGTATACTCAGGTTATCCTTGTTCTAATGAATGATTGGATTGAGTCAATGAGAGAAACTTCAGGTGCTGCAGACAATTCACGTCGCTTACAGCGTTATGTGATCACGCGCAAAAAAAGTAGCAAGGAATTTATTGAATATTATAATAAACAATAAATTCCGCTTTCTTTCAGTTTTTAACGAGTGTGAATACTCAAACGCAGCTGAAAATTCACGTCGCTTAGAGTGTTGTGTGAACTAGCGCGAAGGAGTCGTATGAATTGTAATCCAAGTTACCTCAGATTCAACTTCTCAAGACTTCATCCTTAATGGATGAATATTTATATTGGATAGGATTTATTTCTTTGCAAAGAAAAAAAGGTGTTTATAGATAAAATTCAAAATTTTTTTTATTTTTGCTCTTTTTCTACTGAATGCCTGTCAGATATCAAGCTATTTAATTACTAGTTTTCTAAATCAATGTTCCTGACTTGACAAAACTTTTTCTATACTGAACATGGATTTCAGCTCTTTTGAGAGAGGATTCAAAAAAATTCTGGAACTCCTCAATACTTGTCAAAATTTGACATTTGGTGTCAGGATCCAGATTCAGGCTTTGCACATTAGGGGCAACCGAGGATACTTCAGAAGATTCAATTTCAAAATCTGACTGAATTTGCTTTACTAACCGCTCTTCAAAAGTTGCCCTGAATTTTCTTCCTCCATTACGTCTAGGTTTATACGTATCACTTGTTTTTAAACAAGATTCTGACATTTTTGAAACATTCTGTTGAAATTATATTCAATTAAAATGTATATCTTAATTCATGAAATTTATTTTTATTTATTTATTTAAACTAATAGGCAATAAACAAAAAAAATCAGTTTTATGGAACGAACTAGTTTGCCGAACGGCACAAAAAATTAATTCAACATTTATTTTGCCGAACGGCACAAACAAATGTTTCGAGTAATTAAATTTGCCGAACGACAAAAAATAATGCTCGAACAAAAACCAATTTTTTTTATAAAAAACGATTTCGTTAATTATTTTGCCGGACGGCACAAATAATTAAATCACGAATTTTAATCATAAATGTTCAAATAATTAATTTTCCGAACGGCACAAATAATTATTCTTCAATACCAGTCAGGATCAATATTTCACATGCAAAATTTCAAAATTAAACTTAGTTTAAAATTTGCCACAAAGAAAAAGTAGCGAAGGTGATGACAGTTTTCACGGGAATTTTATCCCACCGCTGCCACTATCTTTCTGTAACGAACCAATAATATTCCTAGAAAATCGTGTCGAGAGAAAAGTTAGGAAAGTTAGGTTGGTCGGAGAATTACAGAGAAGAAGAGATTGATAAGTTCAATCTCTTTAATTATTTGTGCGGGATACGTAAATTACCTGTCCTCATCCGAGGATGAAAACTTGTCATCTGATGGGAGATAAATAAATAAAGCCTGATGTTCTATATAAGCAATCAAGAATATATTCTGAAACCCCCTTTTTAAATTCAATCAATAAACCCTTGTTTGTACAAAAGACATTCTTTGTTGAATTGGATCAGACGAGTATTTTTAAGGTTTTAGAATATAAAATAACAAACGTAAATTTATTTAGAACGATACAAATTATGTCTTACCCGTTCCTAAAGTAGCTTACTAACTACCATCAGGGATGAAGCGGAGTTTCACAAGCTGGTCCGAATCTTCCCTATTGGGCTGAATTTATTCGAAGTTTCGTTGTTAATTCATAACAACTATAGTCAATTCAAGCACACTTAGCACTTCAATTTCTCCCATGCTTCACAAAAATTCACTGGAGTCACAATAAAATCACACAGATGGCTTTCAAGCGAAGCGAATGAGAACAATAAAATCTCAACACTCTTTCCTGTGCATTTTCTTATGATTCCGGTTACAATTTTTATAGTATAGAGATTCCCGCTCGTTTTGAGATTCGAGATTGAATCCCTTAACTGATGTGACAAAAATGTTTGTATAATTTAGAAAGAAAAACTCGTAAAGAGGTTCTCAGAAGGAAATCTCTTTTTATCTGGGGCCGATAAAGTGCAAACACACACTTATTTCCTGACGACGATTTTTCTTTTAATTTTGATTATCCAATCTATAAACTACTCCGATTTTATGCTCACCAGTTCTGATGTAAAAGTTAATTAACCTTCAAGATTCACTGTTGCACTTTTCCACTCGAGCTAGATAATTTTTATCAGTCCTCTAGCAGAGGTACTCGAGTATACTCCCGCACTATTAGATAGTTTTCTTAACTTTTAGGATTCACTTTTGCATCTATCTACTTGAGCTTGATAATTTATATCAGTCCTCTATCAGACGTGAGCAGACTCCCGCATTTTTCGGTAGTTTTTATAAAGGGAAACACTTAAGACATGCCATGTCCAAAAGGTCAGATTATTCCTTCAGGACAGCCAACGAAATTCAACTGAATAAATTTTCTAGTCAAATTACGGCTCAGAATAATTTGACAGATTGGATTTCTTTGTCCTCAAATCGAGTAGAATTTAGAGGTTTTACGTCCCTCGTTCAATGCAAATCGAACTTCAGATTCCTTCGGGATAACTTTCTCGGCGTTTTTGGATATCCGGAATGTCTTAGAAGCTGACGTCTACTATCTGTTCATTAAATAAAGGGATCTTCATCTGATCCCTGAACAAAAGTTGGAATAAGTCAGTCAAAAAAAATCGCTAATAAAAAAGATTAAAGTCACTGTAAAGATATTTTAATTGTTAACATTTTTCCCATTCATGGTTTTTCACACGAAAATTATTTTAAAAGTTATGAACAAACAAAGGTGAAAAAACAGGGGTATCGGCATTAATTTTACTTCAGTGAACTTTCAGTTGCTGTATCTTTTTAAAAAATAAATTAAAATATCTGAAAAAAATCAGGTGACATCTTTAAAATGTTGTTTAAAGGTAAGCAATATAAAAATATGAAAATTTCATTACTTTTCTCTAATATGGTTAATTATAGAGGAAGGTGCTATCTGAGGTCCTAATAGTGCTAGAAAGCTGTATTAAAGTTTGAAATGTGTCAAAAAATTCAAATAATTGTTGTACATATAGAATAAAGTGCTAAAATAATTACATAATTCACTATTAACGATTATTTTTTCTGGATTTGTTTTTGGAGGTCTCTGGCCGAGAAGTGAAAGTGATCCTCTCGAACTCTCTAAATCTGAATGAGTGAAAAGTGAGACTAATTTACTTTAGTGAAAATTTCTACTAATTATTAGTTGTATTCCACTATTTCAATTCGCAGTTTTCAACTTTTCACTAAAGTTTTAGTAAAAAATAACTAAAAATTAGTAGAATTTTTCACTAAAGTAAATCAGTGACTCACTTTTCAATAATTCAGATTTAGAGAGAAGGGTTCCAAGTGTCTATAGTCCAGTTCAGGGTTTCCGTTTAGTACCTCTTTTATTACTTGATTTCTGGAAATATACAGAAGCAGCAAGTTAGAATAGCCAAATTCGTAGAAAAATGTTTTTCTTGCTCATAAAAATGGAAAGATTTAATTTCTTTTTTTTTATTTATAAAACATTCATTGCAAATTAAAAAGTTTACGAACAGTAATTTTAGTCGTACACGAAATGATTTTTGAAAAGTATTTTTATGAATCACTTTTCAGAAAAGAAAAGATTTCAAAAGTATTATTGTATAATATACAAATTACTTCTTTTATAAATTCATACAGTATTATTACATTTTTCATTACTTACAATGTCCTAATGTTACGTAATCATCTTCAGCCATTCTAATATCCTCTTCCGAGTCATCTTCATTATCATCATAATCTTCGCTGTCACTATCCTCTCCAAGATGAATAATAAATTATTATAATCAATATTATAATCAATTTTCATAATTACAATTTATTAATATTTTCTAAAACACTTAAGTACTAGTATATTATCAATAATGTAATAATAAAAATAATGAAGTAGAAGCACAAAAATTAAATGAATAAAGTATTATGAAGTCAAGGATGAAATTCATTTTTATGAATGAGTGTCCTTTTCCTACGCCTACGCCTTTGAACATTTCTATCACTTTACTCAAATCCCTGACATCTGGCAGAAAATTTTAACAGTGCCGATACCCCTGTTTTTTCATCTTTGTTTGTTCATAACTTTTAAAATAATTTTCGTGTGAAAAACCATGAATGGGAAAAATGTTAATAATTAAAATATCTTTACAGTGACGTGAATCTTTTTTATTAGCGAAGAGGAAAGAGAGGGCCATTTAACTGTACCATCAATTTTGACCTTGAGTTCAATTTTCAAAGTCATTTACTTCAAATGCGCGCCAAATGCACGTTCGGCGCGTTCGAGATGCTTACGTTGTTTTGCGTTTTTCGACCTGTTCTCGACATTTATGACCAAAATAACGATTAACCCAACAATTCTACATACATTTATTATAAGAATTTTCACTTTTTAGAAAATCGATTTTTCAAAAATTTTCTTTGGTACTAACCCTTTAATGTAATGACATATTACAAAAAGTACAATGATTCGCCTTAAGTACTTGTAAACCGTCAAATTGGTAACTCTATAGAAAGAGACAAGTTCTCTGCCATGCCATGTGTCTTTCGAACCGTTAAAGCTAGAACTGTACATTTTTTTGCAATTTTTTTGCATCAAAAAACGAATTGAACGAGACCCCAGTGTTTTTAAAAAGTTTTTTTTTATTACCTCAGAAACTATATGAAATATCGAAAAAAAAAGAAACCAATGGATTCTTTGTTAAAAAACGCATCGAAATCATGTCTTGCTTTGCATGAAAAAATTTTTTTACCCTTTATCACACGATTTTTGATTTTTTGAAAAAATTTTTAACTCAAAAAATCTAAAAAACTTGACAAGTTGGGAAAAAACGGAGGGCAGATTTGGATTCAGCACAGAAAACTACCACGGAAATGATATATCTCAGTCATATTTTGTTGGCCAGGTATCAGCGTCATGAGCGTACCGAAGTACTCAACGCTTATTTTCATGAATTAAAAATTTGTTCTCCACTTCTTGAACCTATATAATCTTTTAAGAAAAAACTTAAGTTTTTTTTTAAGACAAAAAAAAGCAAAAAAAGGCGTCTTACCATGAAAAAAAGTCAAAATTACTTTTAACCTTCATTTGTGAAGATCAAATATTTATTTTTTTTTAAATGCTTAGGTCAGTGAAAAGGGCCTGAAAAAATCTATTGAAACTGTGGATTTTGTTATTTCTATGCAAAGATTCACAAATATTTGAGTACATAGCGGAGTATTCAACGCTTATTTTTATGAATTAAAAACTCTTTTTCCGCTTTCTGACCTACATGATTTTATATGAAAAAAACATAAGCTTTCTTTTAAGCCAAACAAAGCAAGAAAACGGGTCTTACCTCGAAAAAAAGTCAAATTTAGTTTTTACCTTCATTTTTGAAGATTAAGTACTTATTTTTAAAAAGATGCTTATAGCTAATCGTAAGGGCGTGAAAAAATCTATTGAAACTGTAGTGTGCAATTTATTGCTATTCAAAGTCACAAATATCCGAAATAGATGGTGTCTGGACAAAACCTAGAAATTGTCAACTCTTTCTACACATAATTTGCGATAAAAATTTTTTGATTTTTGATTTCGGATGATCCAGTTGTCACGTCTTTCCTAATAATTTACTTCTAAACGACCTATCTGGCAACAGACTCTATTTCTATTATTCTAATCCCTCGTTTTAGTTTACAATTTAATGTAAATCTGGGAACGAGGACAAGCCAATGAAGCAAATCTCGTTAGGTTTACAAAGTTTATTTTATATGTAAGTAAGATTTTAATGCACAAATATCTTTACAAATTTTTAAGGAAAATGACTCTTACGACGAGTTAATTCTGTGAGCCTGAATTTCGGTTTCAGGTACTTAATTGGTGCTTACCGATGGTTATTAAAGTTAAATATTTTCTTAAGTCCTTCACCTCAATCTATTAATCCTTGGTGATACTGATAATTTCGTTGATCCCTTATTAATTTCTGTGCAACTTATACTTGTCACGATAGTTGTGCTTCACTTGCAGGTGAACCTAATTCTAAATCAATATTTTCGTTTAAAGTATTTTTTTAAATTGCAAGACAGTGTAAAAAAGTGCTAAAAAATGATATCTTTACGATTAAACACCTCTCAAACGCGCAAAATTCAACTTGTTCTATACGGTTTAAGTTAATGTTCTTATAAAATCTTTACATGAAGTAATCCCAGGGCCGATTTAATTTCAGATGAAAATTGCAGTCTCTAGCCTGCACACGGACAGCGCAGATTCGAGGCAAGGCTCGACGGGCGACGAACTGTTTTATCCAAATTTATTACTCAAATGGCTTGAAAACATTTAAATAGTTAAATCAAAATAGTAATAAAATATTGTCCAATTTTTAATAAATTCTATTCATTCCTTTTTTCCCGCGAAAAAAAATTATGGAAATCAAGAAAAAATCGCGATACTAAACTGTTTTCCTCCCTTAATGCTATGAACCTTTCCACTTTTTGGTTGACAATAATCTTTGATTTTTTTAAATTGTTTAACCTGTGTACTTTACTTACCTCCCTCAGGTTCAAATCTAAGATAATTTCTGCATGACTACAGTCTATGACAAATTATAGTCAAATTGAATATTTTCTTTAAATAAAATATTAAAGTTTAAATAAATAAAAAACTGAAATTGTTTCAACATTTTTGTCAGGATTAAATATTTTTTGACAAAAAGGTTGAAAAGTAGAAGCTTCCTGGTTACGTATTGCATAGCGATTAGACTTTGATATTCGAACGAAACGAATAAAAACGGAGAATAATGCGTCGAAGAGATATCCTTATTGCAAAAGATCATTTCAATTCTCTTTTCGCCGTTCGCTATTCCAAGTTGATTGCATAGGGAATTTCCTAAGCTTAAATAGCGATCGATGGTCGCGAAAAAAGGAGGGACCCATAGAGAGACGGCACGGCGAGTTTGATTATGATTGACCGCAAAAAGTAATACGTGTATATACGTAAAGTGACCGTTGCGTTCCGGATCCGTTATTACACTGACATGTCGAGGCAGAAGTAGATTTTTCTTTCTAATTCTACACGTATATGTGACTTACGGAATAGACAAGCTGAAACGCTGATTTCATACGCAGAAATGGTGTTGAAATGTTATCAATACTTTCAATTGTTACTGCAATTTCATCATTAAGGGCGATGGAATTTGAAAGTAAAAATTGACAACAAACTGTTAAAAACTGTAAAAATCTGTGGAAAGATACTAATGTTATCACTAGGATTTGGTTGATCGATTTTTGTTAGCATTGTGAGAAGAAAAGGTATAGAACATGTCAAGACTCACTAGTTTTTCGATAAAAGGAATATATTAGGCGATGGAGGTGAAGAAATATGCGCCGATAATGGCGGATATTTTGACAGCACAACAAGAAAATAATAGATTAATAGATAGACAGCTGCGAATTGATACAGTGCTGACCTCACTCGGCGATAATTTTGGCGAGAAAGATTTGAATTGCAATAAGAAACATCGCAGTAATCTTTTATTGTTTGATCCTCATCATATTTATTATAAGAAAAAATGAATCCCTACCTTTAATAACAATTATACAGTGCATTTATATTACTAACTAGCTGTGAAGTTGTATCAACTTTTGTGCTCATTTAATGAGCACTTTGCTTTCTGTAAGTAAATATGATTTGCTTGCTCATAGAGGAAGCATTAAGTATTCTTTACATCAGCATTAAATTTTGATTATTTGAGAAGTTATGTTCGAAAAATTCATTTTCGAAAATTACAATAAAGCACAACTTTCTTATTTTTAAAAGAAATGCATTAATCTTACAGGTCAATCGATTCGTCTCGACGCAAGGAACCTTTATTTTCCTTACGTCAGCTTCGAATTTTGAATATTAGAGAAGTTATAGTTGAAAAACTAATTTTCCAAAATTGAATAGAACTATAACTTTGTTATTTTTCAATGAAATGAAATAATATTATAGACCAATAGATTCGTCTCGATGCAAGGAACATTTATTTTCCTAACGTCAAGTCAAAATTTTGATTATTTGAAAAGTTATAGTCGAAAAATTAATTTTTGAATATATAATTAACCATAACATCCTTATTTTTTAATGAAATTCATTAATCATATAGGTCAATCGATTTGTCTCGACACAAGGAATCTTTATTTTCTGTACATCAGCTTTCAATTTTGAATATTTGAGAAGTTAAAGTGAAAAAATGAATTTTACGAAAATTATAAAAGTACACCAAACTTGTACAATTAAATGTTTTGTTAAACTCTTATAAGAAATTCAACTAGGTATATAGTGGAGTAACTATGCAAAATTACATCAATTTATCTCTACGCGTTTTCAAATATTCCTGGATCGTGACACACACACACACACACACACACACACACACACACATTGCCCTTGAAATATGTTCAAAAAAACCTTTTTTGCGAAAGTGGATTTTGTCACCACTACAAAGTTTCTTCTATGAGGAAGCAAAATCATTGAAACTTGTCAATAATCGAATAAATCTTTAAAATCGCAGATTACCTTTCTTCTTGCAATTCAAATCATTCCCGCCAAAACTATCGCCGAGTGAGGTCAGCACTGAGTCAGTTCGCAACTGTCTATCTATTAATCTATTATTTTTTTCTTGTTGTGCTGTCAAAATATCCGCCATTATCGGCGCATATTTATTCACCTCCATCGCCTAATATATTCCTTTTATCGAAAAACTAGTGAGTCTTAACATATTCTACACTTTTTCTTCCCACAGTGTGCTACCAAAAATCGATCAACTTGCCCTTCTCTTCCTTCAAAGCCCCAATACCAAATCCTAGTGAAAAGTTGATAGAATTAGACAGACGCGCAAAATGGGTCTCAAAACGGTGGGTGTCGGGAACCACCCTACACATTAAAACTAAATAAAAAAAAGAAAAATAAACGGATTCCAAACCCCAAAAAATGCGCTCATTGTGGAATTGTATTATCCGTCTAATAATTTGGACATCCACGCATATTGCGAGTAGGTATTTGGGTGGCCCAAAAACACTTTTTTTTTCCACAGAGTCTCGATCCCCCCAATTCGTTTATAAATCCGAAAAAAAATCTCATATTTTTTTTTTCAAATTTTGATTTTAACACGTACCTATTTTCACTTGAAGTTTCCTATGTAAATTGCATGGGGAAAAATCACTTTTTGGAGTTTTTGCAATAATTTTTCAGGGTTTAGGAAAATGTTATGGGAAAGTATATAGAGGCTTATTGTGGACTATCCAACAAAGAATTTCATGTACCACACATATAGGTTTGCCACCCCTAACACACACCACCGTGCCTTGAAAACTACCCTTAAAACGAAAACTGTCAATTATTCATAAAATTGACCTTCTAAGTGCCGTATTCTCTTTTTTTTTAAATAAAATTTGTTTCTATCAATCTAGTGGAATATTTATCAATAATAGTTAATTAACTTTTAATTATTTAAACAAATTACATTTGTTTAAATAGGTATTTTTTCGAAAATTCATTTTTTAAAATAAAAATTGATCAGTATTGGTTTAATGGAATATTGATTAACTATTGTATTTTTCAATTATTTAATCAAATTGAATTTGGGTAAATAATTTTTTTTCGAAAATTCTTTTTTTTTATTAAAGATTATTAGTATTTATTTAGTAGAATATTTATTAACATTCGTTAATTAAGGGGTTACATCACCATGAGATTTTCAAAAAATCGATTTTCTTTTCTTGTTTAGATAAATTTTCTATACTTTTAGGAATATTTTAAGCGTTCAATCATTTCAAAATTCAAACTATTTCCGAAGTTACAGCAATTAGAAGTGAACGCGTCACTGAAACTCAGGTTCCGCTCGGACCCACAGTGGGGCCATAAACAGTTTCGCGGGCTTTATATTGTGAAGCCATTTCTGAACCGATTTGAACGTTTTTTTTTTTAATGAAAGCTAATAAAATTCCAGGCAAAAATTTTGATCCAGATTTTGAAGAAAAAATTTTACGTAATTTTTTTTACTTAATATCAAAAATGAAAAAAAGAATTTTTTCTTTTGAAAAGTACCGAGTTTGGAAAAATACTTGGATTCAATCCCAAATACCTAGAAGAAATGAAGCACCTATCCGGGAAAGTTAGCAATTGATTAAAAATTTATTGAATTTTTTATAAACAAATAAGTGAGTGAAAATGGATTCAAGGGGATTGACAGTGATTCATCGATTGATTCGCACTAAATACGAGTAATTTATAGATAAAAACCGTTTTTTAACTAAATTCATGAAAGACAATAAACAATTTGTTACTTTATAAACAAATTTTCCAAACAATTCGTCCGCCATATTGAATCCGACATTTTTTTAAATTTTGACTTCGGATTCGTAATCAGCGACTTCAAAAACCCCTTTATACCAATTTTGAAAATAATCCAAAATTTATTTAGCATAGTCGTCCACCATATTGGATCCGCCATTTTGTTTTTTAAATTTTGACTTCGGATTCGTAATCACCGACTTCAAAAACCCTTTTATACCAATTTTTAAAATAATCAAAAATTTATTTAGCATACTCGTCCGCCATTTTGGATCCGCCATTTTGTTTTTGAAAATTTTGACACCGGATTCGTAATCAGCGACCCCAAAAACTAGTGAATAACAGAATTTGGCCCATTTTATGAACATTTTATAGTTCTAGTCAGCTTTTCGCGACTTGGTCTCATTCGCGCCGTACTGTTTTTTCTTTTGCGTTTTTCTCGAAACTACTTTTTTCAAACTGGTGTACATGATATCTTAATATCTTAATATCTCAATATCTTAACCGATATTGTTAAAATTTTAAATAAATGTTCTTTGTACTATTGTCTATCGTGTGACGTAGGATTTTTTTGATTGGGTGCCCTGTTCATAAGTTATGAATTTTTTAAACTCAAAATTTCTATAAAAATTAGAAATTTTTTTTTAAACAGTTGTCATTGCTACAAAAAATTAAAAAAATTTTTTTCCCTGCGTCACACGATAGCGATTACCTTTCTAAATAAGCAAAAAAAATTTTTTTTGTTTTCAAACAATGCCTGATCGAGAAACTATGTACACCATCAACAAGGATTTTCAAAAAAGGGTCCTACTCATTGGCTCCCAATATCTCCGCCATTTTAAAATTTTTTAATTTGTCATTGATTCAAATTATACATGAAAGTAGTGTGTATATATGTATAATAACAATTATTTTAAATAATTTATGACTGCGTAAAAAAAATGCTTATTTTTATACCTATTTTCCACGCGCCAGGGTGGTGTAACCCCTTAAATTAGAATTGTTTAAACAAATTCGATTTGTTCAAAAAATGTTTTTTCCAGATTTCTTATCCAGGTATTGAATCAGGTTTTATAGAGTAAAGTGGGGCGAAATGGCCATTTTTTACTATTGAGCCCTGTAAAACTCGCAAATGAAAAAATTAATAAATAACTCCAGTACCATTGTAAACTTCACGTTTTTGGCTAAAACTTTTATGTGGAAACTATTTGTCTATAATGATTAGTATTAGAATTATAGCCTTTGGAAAAAAAAAATTCCAAATGGCTATTTCACCCCACCAGGTGGGGCGAAAAAGACATTTTATTTTAAGACTGAAAATCGAGGAAAAGCCATTTTTTACACATGAAATTTAAATGTTTATTATAAAAAATCGTAATTTAACATTAAATCGTCAATCACTCACTCACTCTTCTGTCAGTATCAGAACAATATTGTGGAATTTTTGCGAAATTTTTTCTTTCCGGACGGCTAATGCGACTTAGCCCTGCCTTTAGTTCATCAGACTTTGTCGGACTACCTCTCTTAGTTGTTGTTTTTTTGGATGTTTTAGAAAGAGATTTTATAGAAAATATAATATATGTATTTGGCTAAGTATATTATGAGAACTTTATATATTATAATTATTTATTTAAAAATAAAATCTTTTTAATTTTTATATTATATAAACTATTTTCAAAATCCAATTATATTTTTTTATTAAAATATAAATTTATATATATGGGGAATTATTCCTCAAATGTACCACCCTCAGAATTCGACTTTGTCTGACCGAACTCAAACTTGGGTAAAGTATAGTCCTCCTAGGTACAACTTTAGAGGCTGAAGATTTTTTTGATTGGATAAAAATTGACCAAGATAGGAGAGGGGGAATTTTTCGAATTTTTTCGATTTTGTGCGGTTTCGTGCTATTTTTAAGGTATTAAGCTCCTTTCCTATGGAATATACAAATTTTTGTCCCATATGTTTTTGAAAGCTTTTTTCCTAGTCTATCTAATGGTTATAACCATTTTTAAAAAAATTAAAAATTTGACCAATTTTTTTGAAAATCAAAATATTTTTGAGGTTTGCGGGAAAAAGGCATGTTTTTTTTATTTTTTTTTTTTAATAAAGCTTAAGTCTTTATCTTCCGATGCTGTAAATTTTTCGTTGTTTTAGAGAAATTAAATAAAGAGTAAAGCGCCGCGCAAACGGCGCTCGAAACTGCTGGGCCTCTCGCTCCGCGCAATACTCTTTATTTAATTTCTCGAAAATGACAAAAAACAGCATTTTGAATTTTACAGTATCGAAAGATAAAGTCTTAAGCTTTATTTTGAGACAAAAAAAAAGAAAAAAAATGTCTTTTTTCTGTAAAAGTCAAAACTATTTTTGATTTTCAAAAATATCAGTCAAATTTTCAATTTAAAAAAAAATGGTTATAACTATTCGATAGACCAGGAAAAAGTCTGTTGAAAACATACAGGACAAAATTTTGTATATTCCATAGGAAAGGAGTTTAGCACCTTCGAAATGGGGTCTACCAGCACAAAATTGAAAAACGCTCGTCAGCTAGGCCTCTCGCTCCGCGCAATTCTCTTTATTTAATTTCTCGAAAAAAACGAAAAACGGCAAGATGAAATTTACAGCATAGAAAGACAGACTTAAGCTTTATTAAAAAAAAAATAATAAAACATGGCTTTTTCTCGCAAAACTCAAAAATATTTTGATTTTCAAAAAAATCAGTCAAATTTTAATTTTTTTAAAAATGGTTATAACCATTCGAAAGACCAGGAAAAAAGCTATCAAAAACATATGGGACAAAATTTTATATATTCCATAGGAAAGGAACTTAATACCTTAGAAATAGCACGAAACCGCACAAAATCGAAAAAATTCGAAAAATTCCCCCTCCCTTATCTCCATCAACTTTTATCCAATCGAAAAAAACTTCAAAGTTGTACCTAGTAAGACTATACTTTACCCAAGTTTGAGTTCGATCAGACAAAGTCGAATTCTGAGGGTGGTACACTTGAGGAATAATACCCCATATATATTGTAACGCGGTCTGGTCTGACCGCGAGACTACGTATCGACAATCTATAGAAATTACTTATACTCAAAGGAATTAAAATTTGTTACGCGCCAGTCATTTATTTGAATAAATCACGATGAATTCCGAGATCTTACTGTGCTCCTGCAAATCCTAGAAAAATGACAGCTACTAGCTCAATCAGAAATGTCATCACGATACCTCAAGGACATGGATTATAAATAAGCATAACGGAAATGAAACTGAGACCGAATTTCACACGAGAAATAGTTTGGTTTATTTCACCAGCGAAACTTAAACGGGAACAATCGAGTCACATGATTTATACGCGAATAAAGAAATGTTACAATATCATATTTAAGAATTCAGTAGTTTGATTTACAAAGCAAGAAAACAGTTTAGTTATCCGATAATTCGATTAGATCTTATATCGAATCAGAAAAGACAAAGAGTTATCACTGAATTAATCTAAAGATTTGAAATGAAGAATTGAATTGAAGATTCAATTCTAGATAACACTGGACAACAAAATATGACCTATGTCGGGTTGGGACGAGATATATCATTTCCATGGTAGTTTTCTGTGCTGAATCCA
>CAJFCO010017883.1:0-24438 GCA_904066015.1 Synergus gifuensis | reverse complement strand
AAAAAAACCTTTTTTAGGAAACTGGATTTTGTCACCACCACAAAGCTTCCTCTATGAGGAAGCAAAAATTAAAAATTTCACATAGAGCACGTTCATATACGAAAATGGTCAAAGATGTCTGTTTATACTTATCTAGCACAAAAACCAATAAACGTTCAGACAATGCATTTGCAAAAATCCTTGATGGTTCTTACATTAAGATTGTAGACTTTATTTTTGACCTGGAAATGAACCACCATTTCATTCTATTCTATAAATTGCGAACAAGAAATGCTTTCAGAGGCAATTGTAGAATGCTTCAAAAAATTGTATCAATATCGACAGATAAAATGGCCACACCAACTACAAATCTGAGTAGAGTATGTGTACACATACATATGCGTACGTACACATACGTATGTGTACGTACTCTTCACCTCATATACTTACACATAAATATGAATGAAATAATGATTACAATTAAGTGAATGAATTATCGTTATGGCTTACGATGTAATGATTACCTATTGTCAATAAATAATTAACAATGATAATGATTAATCACCAACTAGTCACTAATTAATTATTAGTTAATTAATTAATTAATCAATTAATAGTT
This sequence comes from Synergus gifuensis, assembly GCA_904066015.1. Taxonomy (NCBI): domain Eukaryota; kingdom Metazoa; phylum Arthropoda; class Insecta; order Hymenoptera; family Cynipidae; genus Synergus; species Synergus gifuensis. The sequence goes on along the minus strand of CAJFCO010017883.1, from coordinate 23,840 downwards.
AATTATTTGTTAATTAATTAGTAGTTAACTAATGTCGTGCTTAAATGACAATAGTTTCAACTATTCTTATGAATTGCACTTAAACTTTTCTTTTAAAAGTTGTGATATTTTGCAATGAATCTTTTTTCTTCGGTTTTACTAATTATTTAAAGCATTTTCGATTACTATATGATGGAACTTAGAAAGAGACCTGCTTACATAGTGGAACATAGGACCTAATGTAGAGCCTGATTATAGGATGAAATGTAGGATTTTATGTAGTGGTTTATTCTGGGATGGGACATAGGATTCAACGTAGGACCTACTTATATAATTGGACATAGGATTTAACGTAGGAAATGTTTGTAGTTTCGTATGTAGGAATTCATGTAGGGCAAGTCATAGGACATTGTATAGGATTCTATGTAGATATAAGTCATAGGTAAGTAGATAGGATTTGTTGTAGGGGCAAGTCATAAGAAAGTATATAGGTTCCTACATAGGGTTTTAGATAGGATCCTTCATGGGAATTTACGTAGTTTTTTATGTAGAACCATCTACATAGGATCCCGTTTCACTTCCTACTAGGGAAACATATGTTTCCTTATATTATTATAGATATGTGTACCTTTAAAGGATCCTATATAGGATCCTATGTAGGACGTATACGGGATCCTACATAGATTCCTTTAAAGGATCCTATATAGGTACCTACATAGGAATTTGCAGTAGGGCGCGCTCGGCTCTCTTTAACAACGTTTTTCACGATTAAAACAAAAACTACTCATCCTATTGAAAAATGGCAAAAAGAGAACTTGTAGATCTTTTTAAGGCCAATAATTATGTTTCTTATCATTTTCTCCGCATCTCGCGTTATTTGGCTCAAAATTTTAATTTTCGATTTTTTAAGAAAATTCAAAAAGTTGATAGGCCGATCCTGTTGGACGTTCAAAAAGAAACATTTTTCACTTTTAGACTTTTTTTCATATCGTGCGTTGTTTGGCTTGTAATTTCGGTTTTCTTTCATTTTTTTAGATTTTCAGAATGTTATGTCTCAATTTTTACATTCTCATCAGAGAAGGTATTAGATTTGTGTAAAATTTGACCCCCCCAGTTTTTGTCAAATGTCCACGTTTTGGGACCCCCTGAACCCGAAAAACATGTTTTTACGAATGTGTCTGTCTGTCTGTCTGTCTGTCTGTGTGTCTGTATATTTTAGATTGTGAGCACGATAACTTTCGAAAGAATTGACAGATTGGATTGTCCTTTGGTATACTCTTTGAGTGTCCTAAAATGAAGGTCAAGTTCGTTGGCCAGCCATTTTGGATAAAAATTCAAAAAGTGGGAGCATTTTGAAAAATTTTGAAACCACTTTTTTTTTTAATCTAAAAATTCTAATGACGCAAGTTCGTAGTACTCAAAAAGTCGAACAATTTTTCTTTATGACTTTTTTGGATAAAAAAAAAATTGAAAGACTTATAACATTTTGAAAATCCAAAAAGAGGAAAGAAAACTTAAATTAGAAGCCAAAAAACGCACGATATGAAAAAAAGTCTAAGGATGAAAAATGTTTCCTTTTGAACGCCCTATAGGATCGGAATAACAACTTTTTGAATTTCCTTAAAAAATCGAAAATTCAAATTTTGAGCCAAAAAACGCAAGATGCAGAGAAAATGATAAGAAATATAATTATTCGTCTTAAAAAGATCTACAAGTTCTCCTTTGGCCATTTTTCAATAGGATGAGTAGTTTTCGTTTAAATCGTGAAAAATATTGTTAAACAGAGCCGAGCGCGGAGCGCGAGCTTTAAATCAAATATCGAGCGCGAAGCGCGAGTGCCCTGATGAGAAAGTGCTCCTTAAGGTCGATAGATCCTTAAGTAAATTAGTTAAATTTTGCATTCAAAGCTGTAATTTAATTTAATTTAATTAAATTTTTAAAAATATAAATTACAAATATACAAAAATAAATTAAAATATAAAAATATAAATTATGTAATTTAATTAAATTTAAAAAGAAACATATATCTTTAAGCGTCCTGTAAAGCGCAAGCTTCACTAAGGGCACAAGCGCGCGAAGCGCGCAACGCGGAGCGCGACGTGTATATATATCGGAGCGCGACGATCGAACTATATTCGACACCCCGCGCGCCGTAGGCGCGCTCATTTTTGCGAGCGAAGCGCGCGATGAGAATGTGCCCGCGAAGCGGGCAGATTTTTTTTTATCCACAAAAGTCATTTAGAAAAATTGTTCGACTTTTTGAGTACTACGAACATACGTCATTAGAATTTTTAGATTAAAAAAAAGTGGTTTCAAAATTTTCCAAAATCCTCGAACTTTTTGAATTTTTATCCAAAATGGCTGGCCAACGAACTTGACCTTCAATTTAGAACACTAAAAGAGTATACCAAAGGACAATCTAATCGCTTAATTCTTTCGAAAGTTATCGTGCTCACAAACAAAATATACAGACCCACAGACAGACAGACAGACAGACAGACAGACAGACAGACAGACAGACAGATAGACCCACAGACAGACAGACAGACAGACAGACAGACAGACAGACACATTCGTAAAAACATGTTTTTCGGGTTCAGGGGGTCACAAAACGTGGATAGTTGACAAAAACTGGGGGGTCAAATTTTACACAAATCTAATACCTTCTCTGATGAGAATGTAAAAATCTACAGACTAACAAACAGACAGACAGATACATTGGTAAAAACATATTTTTCATTTTTAATGGATCACAAAAATTAGATTCTTAACAAAAACTTTTTTTTTTGTGATAAAATTTTACACAAATCTAATACTTTCTCTGTTGATAATGTAAAAAGCATATAGATGATTTCCTCTTATTTGCTTAAAATTTTCTGCTTATTTTATTATTTCGCGCTTCGCACTCGGCTATTTTAAAAAATATTTTTTAAGATTATAAAGAAAACTACTCATCTTATCAAAAAATGATTCATTGAGAATTTGTATATCATTTTAAGATCAATACTTATGTTATAATAATGTTCTCTGTATCTCCCATTATTTGAATAGAAATTTGAATTTTTGATTTTTCAAGAAAAAACTATTATAAAAAGGACATGAATTTCGGCTAACTTCATAGCGTTACCTTTACATGCATTTCCTGCATAAACACTGGTTACGCATGAAGTGAACGTCAAGTCGTGAGTATTCTCGACTTGGCGCGAGGATTTCAATTTTCATTTCACTTTCTATAAACGAAACACGCGCGCTCAACCGCACGCCTAATCTCGTAGAAAAAAAATAGTTATTTAAATCATGTAAGGTCTTAAAAAAGATATACTTTTCATACTTTAACTCTTTTACATTTTAAGAACAATAATTACACAGGGCCACAAAAAAAAAGTGGTCTGAACTTTACATCTGTCTATGCTACCCTTATAGATTTTGACCTGCTGAATCCAAATCTAGCCTCAGAATTTTCCCTATACCCTACAATTTTCCCCTAGCCTAGGGTAAATGTGTGAATTTTAGAAGTTTCAGGTTCCGTTGCAGTTATATTTATCCCCGTAAAAGTTAATGGAACAACGTCGTTCCTACATATTTCGGATCGCTTTTAGTTCAAATTTGACTTTAGAATTTTTGTTAATTACCTGAGAATTTCCCTAACCTAGGAAAAATGTGCATAAATGTGCAAAACTTGAGGCTTAACGGAGCTTTTGTTTGTGCATCTGAAAAGAAGTTTTTTGCAGTACATTGGGTTTTCCCTAGCCTAGAGGATTTTTTATATTAGATTTCACAGGCCCACAAAAAAAAGTAGTCTGAACTTTATATGTGACGAAGCTACCCTTATGGATTTTGAGTTGATGAATCCCGAATCCGGCCTTAGTTGTTCTTCATTCATCTCTAGGCAGGGGGATCGCACAGTGGGTTAAAAAAAAATTTTACGAACAAATTGATATTCAAAAGCTATTTCTGAACCGATTTGAACCTTTTTTTTTTAAATTAAAGCTTATAAAATTTCGCACAAAACTGTCGATCCATATTTTTAAAAAAAAATTTCTTTTTTTTTTTTATTTAATAACAAAAATGAAAAAAAAAAAAATTTTGTTTTTTAAGTACCGAGTTTCGAGAAATACTTGTATTCAATCCCAAATACCTAGAATCAATGAAGCAACTATCTAGGAAAGTTCTCCAATAGCTTACAAATTGTTTAAAAATTTATTGAATTTGTTATAAACAAATAAGTGGGAAAAAATGGATTCATGGGGATTGACAGTGATTCGTCAATTTATTCGCACTAAATATGAATCATTTATAGACAGAAACCGATTTTTAACTAAATTCATGAAAGACAATAAATAATTCGTTATTTCATAAACAAATTTTATAAACAATTGACCATATCAGATATTTATGATGACATAAATGAAGTTTTTTCTACTGAATCGGCCAAAAATTATAGAAAAATGTCACTTACTTACCCGATTTAGTCATTCAATAATAATTAAAGATTGTTTAAACAAATTTAATTAAAAAATGCACTGTTTTGCTATTTTTAGTGGTGGAAACTTGGTTCTTTCAACATAATCAAGTGTAAATGACTAATTTATAAACCTTTAGGGATTTTACATGACAATAAACAATTTTAATTGTTAACAACAATTATATAAACAAATTTTTATCAGCATCGGAATTTTTTGAGAAAAAAAATGTGTTTCTGTGATTCTGTGATCATTTAGCAATGACTCTTTGCTATCGATCAATAACAATTGATAATTGTTTTAACAAAATTAATTAACAAATGCATTTCTCGGCTATTTATAAAAGTAAAAACTCGGGGTTTTCAACGTATCGTACTGTTTATAACTAACTTTTAAACATTTTTTTATACTTTTAGACTTTTTAATTTTTTCTATACTTTTAAACTACACTCGAATCTCCCAAAAAATCTCCAACAAATCTCGTTGTTCCAATCGGTCAATCATCAGAAGAGGCACAAGAAGCCAAAAATAAAGACTTCAAAAGGTGCAAGAAAAATAATACCAGAAAATGCAGTCATATTGACACAAATACTGATTTACTGCATTACCTTTTATTCTGTGCTGATCTTTATATAACGAGTTTAAGAACTGATTTCGTAAAGCCAGAAAAACCATTGCTTCCAGAAGCTAGAGCAATGCTTCTAGAAATTACTAATATCTCTGCTTAGGAGTAAAAAATCGGATAGTTTTTTTACAAAAAAAACGATTTAAAACTTTGAAAGTTAAAAATAGTAAAAAGTTTAAAAATATAAAAAAAAATAAAAAGTTTAAAAGTATAAAAAAATGTTTAGAAGTTAGTTATAAACAGTAATACACGTTGAAAACCCCGAGTTATTACTTTTATAAATAGCCGAGAAATGCATTTGTTAATTACTTTTGTTAAAAAAATTATCAATTGTTATTGATTGATAGCAAAGAGTCATTGTTAAATAATAAGTTGCTCATGAATCACAGAAACACATTTTTTTCTATCAAAAATTCCGAAGCTGATAAAAATTTGTTTACATAAATGTTGTTAATAATTAAAATTGTTTATTGCCATGTAAACTCCCTAAAGGTTTAAAAATTAGTCATTTACACTTGATTATGTTGAAAGAACCAAGTTTCTACCACTAAAAATAGCCAAACAGTATACTTGTTAATTAAATTTGTTTAAACAATCTTTAATTATTATTTAATGACTAAATCGGGTAAGTAAGTGACATTTGTCTATAATTTTTGACGGATTCAGTAGAAAAAACTTCATTTATGTCATCATAAATACCTGATATGGTTAATTGTTTATAAAATTTGTTTATGAAATAACAAATTATCTATTGTCTTTCATGAATTTAGTTAAAAATCGGTTTCTGTCTATAAATGATTCATATTTAGTGCGAATAAATTGACGAATCACTGACAATCCCCATGAATCCATTTTTACCCACTTATTTATTTATAACAAATTCAATAAATTTTTAAACAATTTCTAAGCTATTGGACAACTTTCCTAGATAGTTGCTTCATTGATTCTAGGTATTTGGGATTGAATACAAGTACTTCTCGAAACTCGGTACTCAAAAAACAAAATTTTATTTTTTTTCATTTTTATTATTAAAAAAAAAAAAAGAAATTTTTTTTTCATAATATGGATGAACAGTTTTGTGCGAAATTTTATAAGCTTTAATTTAAAAAAAAAAGGTTCAAATCGGTTCAGAAATAGCTTTTGAATATCAATTTGTCCGCAAAACTTTTTTTTAACCCACTGAGGATCGTGAGGCAATGCAGAAAATTTTGATGTCGAATTTGTTATCTTAGCTACTGAAAATACGCAAATATGTCTCTTTTACCTAGCGAAAATGGAACCTCTGTAGAAACTCTAGTATTTCTCAGTTTTTCCCTCTTTTCCCTAGGCTAGGGAAAATCCGAGGTACTGCAGAAAACTTCTTGTCAGATATAAAATCTGCAGTTAAAAATACGGAGACATCAGCTTTTCCGTGCACAAACAAAAGCTCCGTTAAGCCTCAAGTTTTGCACATTTATGCACATTTTTCCCTAGGCTAGGGAAATTCTCAGGTAATTAAAGAAAATTCTAAAGTCAAATTTGAACTAAAAGCGACCTGAAATATGTAGGAACGACGTTGTTCCATTAACTTTTACGAGGATAAATATAACTACAACGGAACCTGAAACTTCTAAAATTCACACATTTACCCTAGGCTAGGGGAATATTGTAGGGTATAGGGAAAATTCTGAGGCCGGATTCGGATTCAGCAGGTCAAAATCTATAAGGGTAGCATAGTCAGTTGTAAAGTTCAGACCTCTTTTTTTTTGTGGCCCTGTGTTATGTTATGATACTGTTATATGTAGATATCTCACGTTATTTGGCTAAAAATTTGAAATTTGAAATTTTTCATGTAAATTGAAAAAGTGGTTATACCAGTCTTGTAGGACGTTCAAAAAGGAACAATTTTCAACCCTCAACTTTTTTTCATAGCGTGTGTTATTTAGCGTAAAATTTTAATTTTCTTTATTTTTTTTTTAAATTTTTGAAATGTTATAAGTCTGATAATTTTCGTTTTATCGAAAAAAGTCATAATGATAAACTGTTCGAATATTTATGTCCTACGAATATCATTGAACAGAATTTGTAAATTAAAAAAAAAAATTTTTCAAAATTTTTTAAAATTATCCAAATTTTTTAATTTTTATCAAAAATGGCTGCATAACGAACTTGACCTTCATTATAGGACACTGAAAGAATATACCAAAGGCCAATAAAATCGACCAATTCTTTCGAAAGTTATCGTGCTCACAAAATAAAATCTACACAGACATTGGTAAAAACATGTTTTTCGGGTTCAGGGGATCACAAAACGTGGACATTTGAAAAAAAATGGGGGTGTCAAATTTTACACAAAACTAATACATTCTCTGATGAGAATGTAAAAAGTCGAACAATTTTTCTTAATGCCTTTTTTGGACAAAGAATAAATTCGAAGACTTATAACATTTTGAAAATCCAAAAAGAGGAAAGAAAACTTAAATTAGAAGCCAAAAAACGCACGATATGAAAAAAAGTCTAAGGATGAAAAATGTTTCCTTTTGAACGCCCTATAGGATCGGAATAACAACTTTTTGAATTTCCTTAAAAAATCGAAAATTAAAATTTTGAGCCAAATAACACGAGATGCTGAGAAAATGATAAAAAACATAATTATTGCCTTTAAAAAGATCTACAAGTACTACTTTGGCCATTTTTCAATAGGATGAGTAGTTTTCGTTTTAATCGTGAAAAATATTGTTAAACAGAGCCGAGCGCGAAGCGCGAGGTTTGAATCAAATATCGAGCGCGAAGCGCCAGTGCCCTGATGAGAATGTGCTTCTTAAGGTCGATATAACCTTAAGTAAATTAGTTAACTTTTGCATTCAAAACTGTAATTTAATTTAATTTTAATTTAATTAATTTGAATTTTAAAAAATATATAAAAAATATAAATTACAAATATAAAAAAATAAATGAAATCATAAAAATATAAATTATGTATAAAAAATATATAATTTAATTAAATTATAAATTATTGGATCAAAATTCATAAAAAAGTGTAAGAATATTGAGGAGTCGAGTGTATGTATATGGAATCAAATTTCTTCATTTGCGTATAATAACACAGGCCAAGAATTCTCAGAACCAGAGACCAGATCTAGTATACCCGAAGGCTTTTGCTGCGCTGAATCCGAATCCGACCTCAGAAAAATTCCAGCACCCTCAGTTTTCGAGATATTCTAACCTAAAAGGGTTAAAAACCCGTTATTTTGATATTTTCGAGGCCCCGTAACATCGCGAAAAAAATTGTTTTCACAAACTGACAACGGCATTGTAAAGAACTACTCTTTACCTTCAAAATTCAATCCCTACCTTTTTGATAGGATTTTTCATAGCCGAGATATGGCGTATTCAAATATGAAAAATTTCACTTTTCACGGATATCAATTTTACTACAAAAATATTTGCCCAGGGAATGAAAGTAGCAAAACTATGTCTATCACAGCTTGTTACATCATCATATAAACCCAGACCCCCGATAAGCTGATTTCCTTAACCCCCAAGCCCGGTTACCTGCGAATCATTAAACTGAGACCCCTACAATCCGATTTCCTTAACCTCCGATCCTTCTTACCTACTCCGCTATAGCCCTCGGCCACCATAACCTAATTTTCCCAATCGTTGAGTATTGAATCTTTGAGCGTATGAATTTACGTCGACTTTGTGTTAACGTTTTCTTTTTATTTCAAAGGATCGCTGAAGAGATTTACGTTTATGACTTGTCGGGTCGTTGTCCCTCTTCAAAGACCAGCAATAGTCTGCCATCATTCTTTCATTCCATCTACCTTGGTAATGTTTTTCTTTCTCATGAAAGTCTTGGTGGAAACGTTCACCCATTTTTTCGATGAATGCCCCTACATTTTCCGGAAAATAATTCAAATGCGATTTCAGAAAATGTATTTTAGGACTCATAAGACAACCCAGTGCTTTGAAATTCTTTAACATAGTCGAAACAATTGTTTTGTATTTTGGATCTCGGTTGTTTCCCAAAAATTTCTGTGTTACGTCTGTAAAACTCAACCATGCATTTTTTTCCTTTGGATCCATGGTTTTTATGAATTCGTCATCTTTCATCAGCCTTCTTATGTCAGGTCCAACAAAAACTCCTTGTTTAATTTTTTCTTCACTCAATTTAGGAAATGTAGATTGAATGTATTTGAAACATTTACTTTCGGGATTCAAAGCTTTGGTAAATTGTTTCATCAGACCCAATTTTATGTGGAGTGGTGGCAGCAATACTCGCTTTCTATCAACAAGACTTTCATGAATCACGTTATGATCACCAACTTTCCATTCCGCCCTTTCAGGCCAATTTTTGGTTACTCAATGCTTATCTCTCGCGCGACTGTCCCAGAGACAGAGAAAGCATGGATATTTCGTGTTTCCCGATTGCATTCCTAATATAAGATTAATCATCTTAAAGTCACCACAGATCAGCCAATTATGCGCTTCATAGTCTATCAGATGAAGGAGTAATTGAAAGCTGGCGTATGATTCTTTCATAATAGTTGAATGGGCGACAGGAAGAGCCGCATACTTATTTCCGTTGTGTAATAAAACAGCTTTTAGACTTTCCGTGGAGGAGTCAATGAATAAGCGCCAGTCTTCCGGCCTATATAAGTCAGCTATGTATAGATTGACTAACCCTTCGATATCATTACAGTAAACCATATCTTCATCCATAGAAAAGTATTGAATAAACATTTCTTCTCATTTTCTGTATATTGTCACTTTTGTTCCAGGTAACAATAGATTTCTTTCTTTTAACCTTGAAGCACAAAGCTCAGCTTTATCTTTCGGAAGATTGAGATGCCGAATAAAATTATTTAATCCCGCTTGATCAAAAAGTTTTGGACCCTCGTCATCAGAACTGCTATCTTCAAATTTATATTCACCTGCATCAATATCCATTGAATCAGCTGCTGGTTGATCAGATTTTTTATCTGATATACTTCTAATCCCGAATTCCGCAGCTGTCACACTTTTCACTTTAGGATATTTGATTTTATGCAAACTGTGCTTATTGAACCCACTTGTTTTGCACGTGCAAAAAAAAACAGTCTTTGTCGTGATCTAATGCCCCACGCCAGATCTTTGGTGTGATAACAACAAGAGTATTGCTGCTTTTTTCATCCCACTTTAGCATACTTACTCTACAAGAATTACAAATTGATTTGGGAACCCACGGCTTATCCAAATTAGTCATAGAAAACTTAAAACATTTGAAAAACATATCTTTGATAGAATCATTAATCGATCGGCGGTAAGTCTTCGTTTCAAACTTGCCACAAACATAACAGAATGATTCGCTTTTCTGAGCACAAGGTAACCTGGAATTCATTTTTGCGATGAAAATTTACAATGAATGAGGTATTATTGGTCGTACAAGATTTGCATGTGATTTAACCGTTAGCCTGCACAGTGCACAAAGTAGAATCACGAAAATGAACAAATAAATATCGCAAAGTGAAATGGCGCTTGAACGACAGTTATGTTCGGGAAACAAATGAAGATGACAAATGTAAGTTTTAAAACTTACTAAATATTAAATACTTACTAAATATTTAATATTAAATCCCTTTTTATCATAGACGAGTAATTCTGGTGCTTCTGAATCTAATCCTGGTTTAAATAACGATAGAAAACCGGGAAGAACAACCATCATCCTCTAGGTTAGGCAACACAAATGCAATACAATGCAATGGCAATAACAGATCACCAGGAACCAGAAGCATAAATCATCTGAATCCCCACACAACTGCTTTAAACTCGACGATGTTTACTCGAAGGGTCGAGTCCCTTCCAGACCCAAGGGAAACAATCGACAATATTATACAAAATCCAGTACAAGACGAAGAAGAAGAAGAAAATCCTTTAAATTTGTAAGGCTCTGTGTATTATTTACCACACTATTTTACTCTAAGATAGTTCTTTACTCCCACTACTGTGGTTGAGACCCGAAAAGGGCCTACCGGGCCACCCTGTAGGCAGCGTTAGATCAGTGTTACGTTGCGTCTTAGTTATGACGGACCCTTCGTGCCTCCTAAATCTTTGTAAACCCTTGTGACGGTACGTTTTTGCTCGGTGGGGAGGTGAAGCCTCCCTTTTGCCCTATCGGACGCTTCAGTCGACCCAGGGTCGATTTTAAGGGAAAAGTAAATAACAGGACAGGATTTTTATTGACAAAGTAGCAAAAGGTTATATTCTCCCTATAAGGTTACAATTCTAAGTTAAATACTAGGTGTGAGTGTAACGGTGTGTTTTGTATATAGTGTGCGCGTAAGAGTGTGTGTGTGTGATATAAGAACATATTGAGTGTAATTGTGTGTGTATAGTCGCGGCTACATTTGGTCTGTGTGAATGTGAAGTGTGTAACTTGTGACGCTCACTTTTTCTTTAATTTATTTATTAAATAAATAAATCAAGATGGTCTCGAAAAGTGACGCACAAAGGGCCCAAAAAGATATGAATAAATTAAGATAAAAAAAAAACAAAATAATTTTAAACAAATGAGTTACTTGGGCGCCAGTCCTTTATTGGGACAATTATATAAATCTAGCCAAAATTTAACAACAACAAAAATATATGAATAGAGATAGGTCAATCCATCCGAAGACATGCAAAGAGATAAAATAACGGAATCTGAATTCCAAATAAAAAGATAAAGATAAAGATAGAGATAATTTTTTTTTACATGTTTTCAGTGAATTAACTACTAAATATCCAAAGATAGAAAGTTAAATAGATAAAACATATTAGCGATAATATAAGATAATAATTTAAATCAAATAAATTAAGAAAACATCTGACCAGCTCAATAAAAATCAGTAGAGAGGGAGGTTCGGAAAATTATAAAGCTCAGATATTCATAAAAATTTAACAATAATTGATTTAATTTAATTCAGAAAATTTCAATATAAAAAAATACAATTTATAACAATGCGACATCAAGACATCTGTTAAATTCGAGATTATAAAATTGAAATAAAAATTAACAATAGAAATCATGAACAAATTCAAATTAAACCAAGTTACAAATTAATAAATTAAAAATTTGTAACAAATTCTAAATCAGATATAATTATTTACAATTGAATATAAATTTACAAACGAATAATAAATTTGCATGACAAAATTCATAAAAATTATATAAAAATCAACTTTCATATACATTAATTAGGCATAAAAATATAATATAAAATATAGTATATAAAAATTTAAAACATTAAAATCTTTATACAAACATAAAATATATTTCACAACTAGTTAAAAAAAAAGGGGGGGGGGTTTGGTCCGGGTTTAATTTTAACTTAAAAAAAAAGGGAATTTTGGTCCGGATTGAATTTATTTGAAAGGGAGTAATTTTGGTCTGGGTTGAATTTAATTGAAAGGGGGTAATTTTGGTCCGGGTTTGACATAATTAAAAGGGGATTTGGGTCTTTGTGAATTTAAAAAAAATATAAATTAGAAACATTGTAGATAAATTAAAAATATGACTAACAAAATCGAAAGGTTGAACTCTAGGCTATTCGGCACTACGGATTATTATAAAAATTTTACAGGCACATGTTAAATATATATATCACAATCAAATATAAAAATATTTTAATAAAATTCACAAAAAAATACAATAAAAATTCAAAAGAATACAATAAAATAATCAATTGAAATTTAAATAAGATGATTCAGCCAAGTAGTAAGATTAAAAGGATATAAAAGTATAAAAATACAAAAAAAAAAGTAATATAAAACTACAAAAAGGCACAAAAATACGATAAAACTTGGCTAAATCATAAAGAAAATCAATTCCTACCTTAAAATTTGATGAAAGGCAACGAAGAGAACAAATTCAAATCAATTGAAATTAACTGAATAAATTTAAGAATAATTCAAGCTACGTGCTGTCACTCGAAGTTCACAAAGTAAAGAGACCGAGTCTTACGTCGGTACCTGCGGAACATTGAGCGGTGTAATTGGTATAGCGCATGCGCGTGGTCATCGGTAGAACGAGGCGGGAATCTCCTCTTGAGCCCGTCTCTCTCTCGTGGCGATGTATGGTACGGAAAGAGAGAGAGAAGAGTAAGGGAGGTGTAACGGTTGGCTAGACGTTGCGCCAGGCAAATTGTTTCCGCGGTCTGTTGGTTGTTGGTCAGTCAGGGAGTCTTTCTGGGTCGGTTGGTCCTATGTAATATCTCCAGGTCGGTCCAGGACTCACGACTATGGTTGCACCCTCTAGTCATTGGTATTTTCGCCAGGTGTACGGTTGTAGTAGCACTTTCCAAGCGCACACCTGGTGGACTTCACCTGGAGATGATGTTCGGTCTTTTTCTAGATTTACGGCCATGGTTGCGCCCTCTGGTCGTAAATCTTTCGGCTAAGTGTACGGCTGTAGTAGCACCTTCCAGGCGCACACCTGGTGAACTCTACTCGTAGAAGATGTTCGTCAGTAACATATTTCTGTCCAAGTCGGTTTTGTTTCAGGCTAGTCCAGGATTCACGGCCATGGTAGCACCCTCTGGTCGTGAATCCTTTGCCAGGTGCACGGTTGTAGTAGCGCCTTCAAAGCGAACACCTGGTGGATTTCACCTGAAGAAGTTGTCCACGTCGATTCCGTTCGCTCTGCTATGGTTGCACCCTCTAGCAGAGAGAACAGTCAGTTCCCCGAGTGTAGGCTGAGCTACTCCTCGACGAACTGTAGAAAACTGTCGGAGCACCTCCTTTTATACCTTGGAGTTACGTAACTTTGCGCATGACGGTTGGTGGGGGTAGCCAGCTGGCGGGCTCTCCCCTCGTATCGATCGGTGACGTGCTAGCAGAAGATGGTAGAGAGTAGCACGTGTAGAGCTCTTAGTCGGCCATTTTGTAATGAGAACGGTGACAGGCGTTTAGCCGAGAATATGACCGGAAATGTTACTGAAAATATTACCGAGAGTGTAAGAGCTCTGCACATATGTGATGGGAGACAATACTGCCCATCACACCCTTAAATTGAATAAACAATAATAATACAACTATACGTATTTGATTATTATTGTTGTGAAGTAAATTACTATTAAAAGTACCCGTGACATTTTTGGCGGTCCTGCTAGGATCCGTTGAAATGATTTTACGAAATCAAACTCGACGGATTCTCGAAAAAAAAAACTGGTGTAGAATAGTTATAAGTGATAAATCCCATGAGTGTTCACAGTGATAAGTGATAAATCTAAGGAGTGATCAAAGTGATAAACTACGAGTGATCACAGTAATAAACTCCAAGTACGAATTTTGGTCGGAATCTACGGATTTCCAACCGATAAATGGCCAGTAAGTTCTTCTGGTAAAACTTGTAGTTGAATTAAGTACTCAATTCTACGTAAACCAGAAGAAATCGAAAACCTGAAATTAAACATTTATTTTTGGGGAACGTCGATCTAGACGGTAAATTCTCGAGTGCGCAATCAGGCGGTAAAATCTCAGAAAAAGAAGCCTTTTGCTGGAAGCAAGTGTCCACGGCCACCACCATTCAGCAACAACAGTAACAACAACAGTCGAGGTACACCAAATTCGAAGAAAAGCTTAGAATTATTTTGTAAGATAATATTTACTCTTGCGTATATTCCGTGACATTTGGATTTTAAACAAACGATTTTTGTAACGCGATAGTAAAAATAATTTTTGGGGTCACATTTACCGCGAAAATCTACGTGAAATTCCTTCCTCATTTCTCCCTTCCTCTAAACAATAAATCCGCAAATTCCAAAAATGTCGAATGACCTAAAAGAAGCTCAATTGGCGGAAGTAAGCGATTTGCAGCTGATAATTAATCAACTGCAGCAACTACAGGCTGGGCAAGCTACTCTAGTTGAGAGTATCCAACTTTTAAACAAAGAGAATGGAAAAACGGCCGACGAAAGAAAGTTGCTGGCTGAGAAAAGAGGCGCGTTGCTAACCGAGGACGACAGCACATCCGACCAGGAACCAGATGGAGAGTTTTCAGATAGCGGCGAGATAACCAACCGGTCTAGTAGACCAGGTTTTAAAAATTCCGGGAATGGCCTACCCATGCAAGCCTCTGCGACACATGGCTTGCATACTAGACACGCATGAACCCTCAACATATAGGCGTGCATGATGTCATAACAAATGTCAAGAAAGCCCGTATGCGTTGCTCTCAGCCCGAAGTGTTGTTGGACTACATAATCGCGAAGAAAATTGTAGATTCGGCCAAACGATCCATTAGGCATACCACAATAGGGAATTATGACGACCTTTTTAACATTTCAAGAACAAATTTAGCTCCTATTAACTCCGTCGAATTGTGTAAAAGTCGTTTAGAAAATTGTCGACAAAATAATGATACCATACAAAGTTACAGTATGCGATACCGACTGTTACTAAACGAGCTGAATTACGTTATACAAGCCGAACATCAACGACCCTCTGAAAGAAATATAGCGGTCAAAATAGAAGAACGTACAGCTTTAAAGAGGTATATAATGAACTTGCGTGACGAAATAAGCACACAAGTACGACCCTTGCGGCCAGCCACGTTCGCTAAGGCTATTCAGGATTCCATGGAAGCTGAAGCCTGCCATCGAGAGCGATTGAGGAATAGAGTATCTGTCATGGCAAGATCAACCCCAGCTTGACCCAACGACCTAGATCCAACACAAAAACCAACCCATATTAATTCACCCAATACATATAGACCTTCACGCAAGAACCCACCAAACCATGGACTTCCCTTGCAACAAAGAGTTCCAATGCAATGTTTTATTTGAAAAAAATAGGGCACATTCAGAGTCAAT
This sequence comes from Synergus gifuensis, assembly GCA_904066015.1. Lineage (NCBI taxonomy): Eukaryota > Metazoa > Arthropoda > Insecta > Hymenoptera > Cynipidae > Synergus > Synergus gifuensis. The sequence goes on along the minus strand of CAJFCO010017883.1, from coordinate 7,962 downwards.
GTCTGAATAAAACCACTTAGGTTTTTCAGCAAGGATCTGACAGGAATTGTCCTCCACAGCGAGTGAATACGGTAGAAAGTCAGGAAACGGCGGAAGCACTTGAATTGCAGTAAGGTTCCGTGCGATATATAACGAAAAAAGAACTCCTTCATAGAACCAAGAAGGTACTAAATTGTTCCCGCTTGGAATACTTGGAAAATGAAGTTAATGAATCCATTGGCAAAATAATATCCGGATAGCACGACATATATTGCTTCGAAGGAGATCCGTTGCCTTACAGTGAGTCTGCTTCACATAAAATTGTACTCAGGGAAGATAAAATTATAAACATTAAGAGTTATAGACCACCAGAGTGCCACAAGAAAGAGATCCACGTGCAAACTAATGATCAACTCGCCAAGGGCATTATCAAAGACTCCGACTCACCCTTCAATTCGCCTATATGGGTGGTACGGACCAGGATGCATATCCGCTACCGGTGATTGCAGATATTTTGGATCAGCTGGGGAGAGCCAAGTTCTTCTCAGCATTTGACCTTAGTTCAGGATTCCATCAGATCCCTATGGATCCTGATTCCAGGAAGTATACAGCTTTCTCAATACCAGACGGACATTTTGCGTTTCAAAGTATGCTCTTTGAACTGAAAAACGCGCCAGCAACGTTCCAAAGGATGATAGATAACGCCTTACGAGGATTAATTGGAAAAATATGTTTCGCATATTTGGAAGACATTGGGATTAACCCTACAGGAGAACAATAAGAATCTTGTCAATCTCTTTGAAAGACTGCGACAAACTGGGTTGAAACATCAACCAGATAAGTGCGAGTACCTAAAACCGGAAATAGAGTATTTGGGACACGTGATAACCCCGAATGGAGTAAAACCTAATCCGAATAAAATCAAGGCGGTAATGGAATTTAGACAGCCAAAAACACCAACTGACGTCAAAAGTTTTCTCGGGTTATCGGGATACTATAGGAAATTCATACAGAATTACAGCACTATTGTCAAGCCCTTAAGGGGGGAAGTACCTTTAGACACTTCAAAAAATCGATTTTTTTTATTGTTTTAATCGATAGGTATATCCCCTTAAAATATCCTGCCAAAGTTTCAAAAGCCATTTCTCGAAATTGTGGAAGATATGCTTCTCGGAAGTGGCTTGCGCCGAGCCCGCCGAACGTCAACGCTGCGGTAATTCGCCAGTGAACAGATTCCGCGAATTTAGTCTGTACTGCAAAAAACTGTTATGGGTGTGACAAACACAGAAATATAAATAGAAATAGAAATAGAAAGAGAAATAGAAATAGTACCTTATTTTGTTGGAATGAAGATAAAAATTAAATTTTATTCATTTCAAAATTACCAGCAGCAAATTTTACATTCTGTTTTGTCTGTGTGGTGGTCACATCCAGATCTACAAAGATCTTTCTAGGGACGATCTCCTAATCAGGTGCTTGGGAGGTAATACCCAGAACGCGAATGAATCTTTCAACGCCACCGTATGGCGCATGGCGCATGGCGCCAAAGCACCTGAATTCAGGGAAGAAAATTGTCGAGATTGCCGCACATATTGCTGCCGGGCTCTTCAATGGAGGCTACGGAAACGTTTTGATGACGATGAGACTGTTGGAATTGAATATAGGACATCAGTGCAAGATTTTCGCCGATCACATGGACAAAATTCGATTAGAGCGCGCAGCTCCACGGCACAGTGAGAGCACGAAGGAGGCCCGTAGTGCTCGTAGGGAGGCACAACTCATTCAAAATGAGTACTTTGAGGAAGTAGAGGGTTCACTCTACGAACCTGGTGGAGCTGATTAAAGTTTCATTTAAGTAAATTTCTTTTTTCGTAATCGCAAACTTTAAACGCTGTTTTCTCAAACCCATGTTTTTCAAAATTGTGTAAGTGATTACGGAAAAACTAATCAACCGATTTTGTTCGTCCAAGGCTCATTTTCAAGAAGATAAAAAACTATCCTAGATGAACCACGAAGAAAAAAAACAAACCATTTTTAGATATTTTATTCGACAAAATAGTCAAAATTTTTTGCAAAAAAACGGAATTTTTATTTTCAAAGTGTGATTTTTATGGTTCATCTTGGAATATCGGAAATTTCGTGGTTCATCTAGGACAACAAACCTTTCTGAGTAAAATGCGATATTAAAACTTAAAATTCTGTTGAGAATTGCGGCCAGGATCACTTACACAAATTTTGATGTCAGTGGCGAGGCGTCTTAAAAAGATCTTCTTAAAATGCATTCATTTTTCATTTTTTATATTGTTTAAATTTTTTATTTTTATCTTCAAACATTGCACTAAATACATATTATGCCAATTTTGTATGTTCTGTATTCATTTTCTGAATAAAAAATGCCAAATAAGCGCTTGACTTTGGGTATCTAAAGGTACTTCCCCCCTTAACAGAACTCGCAAAAGAAAAAAACCTTTTTCATTGGACATCTCAGTGTCAGACTGTTTTCAATACACTCAAAACGGCACTGTGTTCCTCCCCAGTATTAAGACCCAGACTACTCAAAAGAATTCACACTGACCACGGATGCATCCAATGTGGGACTAGGAGCCGTGCTGTCTCAGGAGGGACATCTATGTTATTACATTTCAAAGACATTAAACGCTCCTGAACTAAACTATAGCACAGCTGAGAAAGAACTCCTAGCCATAGTGTGGGCGGTAAGACGATTACGACAGCATCTATTGGGAAGAACTTTCAAAATATTGACAGACCATCAAGCGCTTACTTGGCTTTTTAATATAAAAGACCCTTCATCCCGACTGATGAGGTGGAAATTCAAACTATAAGAATACGAGTACAAGATTGAGAACAAGAAAGGGTCAGAAAATCAACCTGCCGACGGCCTGTCTGGGATATTTCCAATTCAGGACGACCCGATAACAGGGCCCTCGAACATTCCCATCATTGACCTTGAAGCAGCATTACCCGATATCGAAATGTACGACGACTAGCAGGAACGAGACTTGGTAACGCCCGAACCACCTAACGAACAGCCAGTAAGTATCCCGTCACCAATAGAAGTTCAACCCCTACCACCTTTAGAAGACGAATCTACGAATAGTGAAACTAATGAAGAAGAGAAAAAGCTAAAGAACGAATATTACAGATGGTTTTCCCAACAAACTGAGATAAGGGAAGTTGAAAAACGAAACGCCACTGGTAAGCTTTGAAGACAGTTGTGTAAACGGGAATCGAGTTCGTCCGATGTGATAAGTATGGAAAACTATCACGAGACCAAATGGTTGAATGCAATCAACTCGATAGCCCTGCAGAGCTTAGGACGAAAACTTGGAATCCTCAGATTGCACCTTAACGATCCCACAATAACCAGTACCGAGCGATTTAAATTGCGGACACTCATCGGTTTCACGTGTCATAAGTATCCTCAACTAAAGGTATATACTTGCTACCGTTCGACTACGGAATTATCTGAGTCATGGATCCATCATGGCGCAACACTTTGGGGAAAATAAATCCATCGTCAGAGCGAGAGAGTTGGATACTTGGGCCAATATGGAGGACGACATCATAAAGTACGTTAGGTCCTACGACGTATGCCAGACTCAGAAGCTAATCGAATTAAAAGAAAGGTCGAAGGAATAATTCCCGATACGCCAACAGATCTCAATGATAAAATCACTATGGATATTTTCGGTCCCCTTTCTATAACGAATAAAGGGAACGTCACAATAAAGAACGTCATAATAAAGAACGACACAACAGAAACCATAGTAGAAAATCTATTTGATCATTACATCTACACATTCGGATCACCCAAACACATTTTAACAGATCAGGGACAGAACTTCTTGTCCGAACTAGTTCAAAACTTTGAAAATCTGTTTAAAATCAGGCACGTAAAAACCACAGTCTTCCACCCTCAATCCAACGTAGTCCTAGAGAGAACTTATGCAACTATTAAAGATCTGATAAAAACTGCAATGCATGATCTATACGTACAGTGGGACGATACTCTTAAATTCCTCTGTGTGGCTTACAATACCATGACTCACGAAGGCACAGGCTTTAGTCCATTTCAATTAACGTTTGGTCGAAATAGACTCGCGAATAGCATTGCCCCAGAGAATATTCGGACCAGGCGATTTAGTTAAAGTGCTGAACACCAAAACAACAAACTCAGTCCCGAATGGAAAGGCCCAGCTACAATTATTAGAGTCCTATTCAGCAATAATTATGAGATCTTATGTAATAACGAGCGCAGCATCGTCCACGCAAACCGCCTTAAGGAGCAATATTAAATTTTCAGATGGTGATCATTTGGTTAATGTTGCTCGTTGGATTTGCCTCTTCCGATGGCAGATTAACAACAAAACGCTTGGATAACGTTACAATCTATGCAGAGGGCATGGGTCTGGTGCGGCTTTACCATCAAACTTGGAAGCTGATCAACGTAATTTATAGTGAGAGCCTATACAACTGTGTACATCAAGTCCATGTAGCATTGGATTTTGCGCAAGATCAGTGCAAGGAAAGCTGTTTTGAAGCAAAATAAATCCAATTTCTAATGGGAAGACTCGACAGACTGAAGATCTTATATTCCAACCTTCAACACATACTGGGATACGGCCGACAAAAAAGAGGGTTAATAAATGGGGTGGGTGCTTTGTCTAAGGCATTATTTTCTTCATATTTGAAAACATTTTCATAGGACAATAAATAATTATTGAATTGATTTTGCAACAGGATGTCCAGTGATTTAAAAAAAAATTCAACAACTTTCATATATTTTACAGCAACCAGAAATTAATTTTTCCAAGTAGACATTTTTTATAAAAAATAATGGAATAATTAGATTATCAAGGTAAAAAAAAATCAATTTTTTTAATGGAAATTTAAAGGAATTTTTAAATAGTTAAAGAAATAGTTAGTTTACCTTTTCATTAGAGCTTAATACTAACAAGGAAGGTTACACAAGTGTCCGCCTCCGATTTGATTCATTCTGAAGTATGTTTTAGAGCACTAAAGAATAAGATACACGTATTTATTTTGTACGAGGGAGAATTAATATTTAGGGGGTGAGATCACCCTTCAAAGTTTTCGAATAATTACTTTAGAAATATACTTTCCAAAGAAATTAATCATTAAGAGGCAGTGTAAACATTGTTTAAACTGTAATTCTGTTATTAGATTGCAGGAAAATATTTCTTTTCCAACCATCACCCCCTTAGATGGGGGCTTAACTACTCCCTATGGCTAACGTACACAAAAATTCCTGATTATCATCCAAGTCAAATTTTATTTTTGATTGATTAATGAAGTGGTATAAAAAATACAAGACGTTATATCTTTTCACACTCCGTCCAAGATTTAAAGAGGGAAAACTACACTTCATTTAAATTTTTATTTCTTTAAACATTTGTAACAGTTGAAGTTTAATGGTCGTAGTGGAATATATAAAGTGGATATATAAATTTAAAAATCTCATCGCATTGTTTCGAGAAAAATAACGAAATTTGTAACGCGGAAATCAATAGAAGATAGTGAGGTATTGAAGCAGAAAGCAGTTGGTTTCGTTAATGAAGTGAAGCCATTGATAAAGCAGTACGGAATTCAAAATGTTTATAATATGGATCAAAGTGGCTTCCAATTGGTGCTTCATTCGGGAAGAAGTTTAGCAGTGGAAGGTCAAAAAAAGTTGAGTGTGTTGTACATTCTATATCTTCGACCACGCACAGCTACACAATTCAACCCATCATCAGTTCCGACGGAAGATTGTTGGCTCCATTATTTATGGTCCTAAAAGAACCAAGTGGGAAATTTGGACCAGTAGTAGCAAGAACATTATTCAGACCATCTAATATATTCGTAACGGCTTCAAAATCTGGAAAGCTTAAATCAGGTATGCGAAGCTAAGTTTATATTTTTCTTTCTTTTTATAACTTTGAACATCTTTTCACATAACTTTTATAGACCATTTCAATAAGTGGATGAAAGAAGTATTTTTTCCTAATACTGGGAGTACAAGTGTGTTGTTATTGAATTCATGGACTGGGCACTGTGCCGACACTGTAGAAAAAGAAACACCTGCTCGTAAAACTGTCATGCCTAAATTTATTCCGAAAGGAACCACAGGTATGATCCAGCCATTAGACGTTTATGTATTTCGAGTTTGGAAAAATTTTGTTAAACATTTTTCGGATGATGTTTTATTACATAATTATAAGATAAATCTTCACTTGAGAAACAATATTATTAAACTCTAATCTCTTCTTCACAATCAACTATCCTCTCCGAGATATAAAAACCTTTTTCAATACTCATGGTATAAAAGTGGTTATGTAGATAATAGGCCGCAAGATTTGCAAAATCCCGTAGATTTTGCCTTTGGAGAATCTTCACAAATAAAATGTGCATATTGTGATGAAACGTCAGTTATTAGATGTTCTTGGCGTAAAAAATCATTGTGTATCAAACATTTCTTTCAAGATCACCATATGTGTAATAAATATGAAGAATAATATCTCGCAGAATATATCTAACTACCGTGAAACAATTTCATTTTCTACAACATATTATAAGAAATAAATAAAATAAATTTCTGTAAAATTTTGTATACAACAATAATTAATTTGCAACACTTGAAATGCTTCATGAATGTGAAACGTGCTTTGGGGGTGGTTTACCCCCTCCGAATTAGAATGGGGGTGTCTTATGCCGGTGGATTGCGATGTTTTCCATTTCCACAATGTTATCTGTCCTGAAGAGAATTTTTCACTACGACCATTAAACTGCAACTGTTACAAACGATTAAGGAAATAAAAATTTTAATTAATGGTTGTTTAACCTCTTTAAATCTGACACGGAGTGTGAAAAGATATAACGTCTTGTATTTTTTATACCACTTCATTAATCAATCAAAAATAAAATTTGACTTGAATGATAATCAGGAATTTTTGTGTACGTTAGCCATAGGGGGTAGTTAACCCCCCGTCTAAGGGGGTGATGGTTTGAAAATGAATATTTTCCTGCAATCTAATAACATAATTACTGTTTAAACAATGTTCACACTGCCTCCTAATGATTAATTTCTTTAGAAAGTATATTTCTAAAGTAATTATTCGAAAACTTAGAAGGGTGATTTCACCCCCTAAATATGAATTCTGGCACGTATAAAAAAATACGTGTACCTTATTTTTTAGTGCTCTAAAACATACTTCAGAACGAATCAAATCGGAAGCGGACACTTGGGTAACCTTCCTTGTAAGAGCAAATTCGGCACTCCTAATGGTCACAATTTTACCTATTTTTATTTTATTTTTCCTATAAACTCGTTATTTTTATTTTTGTATTTTATTTTACATGATTTTTATCTCAGGGCTGATTTTATTTTATTTTATTTATTTTTTGTACATATCTGAGCTCTGCGGTCTTGAACTAAAAGCTATAGGAACCTCAACCATCTACGCTGTCAAATGATTTGGTTCCATCATCCGCAACATCACCTTTAAGAATTCTTCGACATCATCGCTATTCCTTGGGCCATTTACATCTTTATCTCTCTATCATTCCCCTTATCGTCCAAGGCCGAGTTGTCAATTCTACCAATAATGGACAGACGGAATGGTGTTGGTCATCCTAATATTTAGGTTCATCCCTGGCAAGGATCGACCGAGGCGATTACTCTAAAAATTCTACAGTAGAATAGGTAATTTCGCCTAATTATCTATATTATCTTTTGTCTTATCAGTCAACGAATAGACGTTCTCTGGCTTTTAATGCCATTTATCTCTCTTTTGTTATTTGGAGCATCCAAGGATTCAATTCGCACTTGGATTTGGTGCAAGGATTCACCTGGTCTCCAACTAATGCCTGAAAAACATAAAAGGTTCTTGTGTCTCAATCTCTCTCATATGAAGGAGTTTGGAATCTCTCTATCTACCAACGTCGCCGGATAAGGAGTAATGA
>CAJFCO010017882.1:20305-36520 GCA_904066015.1 Synergus gifuensis | reverse complement strand
GTTAAACAAACTGTTTTGTTGAATCAACCCAATCTTTTCTCTGAGTGTACATATATACCTCTATATTATATATACTCTACATTATATATTCCATAATAGAATGTAAAATGACCATGAGAGCAATATAATCACTATCACCATATAATTTTAAGTAAAGTTGTTTTTTTAATTATATAGGCCTCGGAAATCAATCTTATTTGTGTGGTGACGACTCTTTCGATCCTGACCATCGCTGGCGGAGCAACCGCTTTCTCTAGATACGAGGGCTGGTCCTACTTTGACTCGGTCTACTATTGCTTCATCACCTTAACAACCATTGGTTTTGGCGATATGGTAGCCTTGCAGAAAAATAGGGCACTAGAAGAAAAACCTGAGTACGTAATGTTCGCTCTGATCTTTATTCTCTTCGGACTGGCTATCGTGGCTGCCTCTTTGAATCTTCTGGTGCTCAGATTCGTAACGATGAATACAGAGGATGAGAAAAGAGACGAAGCTGAAGCTTTGCAGGTAAACAAATCTTATAGAATACTGTTGATTAAAACGTACGATTCTGAGTTCATGCACTCTAGATGGTATAGATCTCTGCTGGAAGTAAAGAGATAAAAAGAAATAGAACTTTTCTATCTCTTCTAAGTATTCATTTTGCATCCCCAAAACGCTATCTCTTCTACCCACCATTTTTTCCCCGTGTCCGGTGATATCTATCTCTTCCTATCTCTCACACAGTCTATCCCTGTGTCTGCTAATATCTATCTCTTCCTATCCCTCAGTCTATCTCTTTCTAGTAATATTTATCTTTTCCTATCTCTCAGCCTATCCCTGTGGAAATATCTATCTCTTCCTATCCCTCAGTCTATTCCCTATTGGAAATCCCCACATGGGGACCCTTTAAGGATCCCACATGGGAACTCATGTGGGAAATCACATGGGTTCCTTTATTAATCCGTATGGGAAAATTGGGATACGAAATGGGATAGGAACCTATATGTGGGAACCTATGTAGGAATTCATACGGGATTTTATGAATTTTCTTTTGAATTTACTTACTTCAAAATTACTTCAAAATTTCTTATCAAAATTATACTTACTTCAAATTCAAAAGAAAATACATAGGATTTCGTATGGGTTTTCACATAGGTTCTGATGTAGGTTCCCACATAGATTCCTATCTCATTTCGTGTCCCAATTTTCTCATACGGATTAATAAAGGAACCCATGTGGATTCTTATATGGGTTCCAATGTGAGATCCTTAAAGGTCCCCATGTGAGGATTTCCAATAGGGTTTCTATTTCTGGTAATGTCTATCTTTTTCTATCTCTTAGTCTATTTATTCGCAAGAAAATTTTATTTCTTTCTATCTCTAATTCTATCTCCCTTGCTAGAAATTTGTATCTCTTTCTATCCCCAAGACCATCTGTCCCTTATTAACTTATTAATCTTCATATTTTAAAATGCATCATAATTTTATAACCACAATATTTTGCACATACGTATTATTCTAATTATAGTACTAACGTATTTAACGCTGAAAAATCCGCATCTAGAGGGATGCGAACCCGTGCGCATCAAGTTTGCTGTCCAACGCTTAGTCCACTGAACTAGTGACGGACTTAGGAATTATGCGGTGAAAAGCAATATCACTCATCCACGCTTATCTCTTTCAATCCCCACTTCTCTATCTCTGTATATATCTGTCTATCCTTTTCTATCTCCATTTCAATCCACATCCACACCTATCTTTTTCAATCGCCACATCTAAATTCCTTTCTATTTTTCGCCTATTCTAGTCTATCCTTTTTTGTCTCCTTATCAATCTTAATTCGCTCTTATCTCTTTCAATCCCAACTTCTTCATTCCTATCTATTTCTCTCAGGTTACCGCCTATACTTCTCTATCTTCTTGTCAATCAAAATTCGCTCCAATCTCTTTTAATCCCACTTTTCTGTCCCTTTCAATCTCTCCCCTATCCTCATCTATTTCTTTCTATTTTCTTGTCAATCGAAATTTACTGCTATATGTTTCAATACCCTGACTTCTGTCCCAACCTATTTTTAAACTTATCTTCTTTAATGTCTTCTTCTCCGTTTCAAAATGGTCAAAATGGTTCCACTCCTTTATCTTTTAATCCGCTCTTCTCTATCATATAGATGTATTTTATTTAATCAGTTAAGAATAAATTGGAAGAATATATATAGCTGCTATGGTCACGCCTCGAATAAATGTATAATTGTATATACTTTCAATTAATTATAAATAACTATTTTTTAAAAACGAAAAAATTGAACCGAAATAAGATAAACAAGGATTAATTTGAATAAAAAAAGAGTTAAATTGAAACGGACAAGAAGACATTCAAGAAGATAAGTTTAGAAATAGGCTTGAACAGAAATCAGTGTATTGAAACACATAGCAGTAAATTTCGATTGACAAGGAAATAGAAAGAGATAAATGAGGATAGGGGAGAGATTGAAAGGGACAGAATAGTGGGATTATATGAGATTGGAGCGAATTTTTATTGAAAAGAATATAGAAAGTTATAGGCGATAATTGGAGAAAGATAGACAGGAATAAAGAAGTTGGAATTGAAAGAGATAAGAGCGAATTTTTATTGACAAGAATATAGAAAGTTATAGGCGAAAATAGGAGAGAGATAAAGAGGAATAAAGAAGTTGGAATTGAAAGAGATAAGAGCGAATTGAGATTGACAAGGAGACAGAAAGGGATAGACTTGAATAGGCGAAAAATAGGAAGAAATATAGATGTGGCGATTGAAAGAGATAGACGTGGATGTGGATTGAAATGGAGATAGAAAAGGATAGATAGATATACAGAGATAGAAAGCGATAGAAAAGTGGGGATTGAAAGAGACAGGAGAGAATGGTGATTGACAAAGAGATAGAAAGAGATAGATGGTGATAAACAAAAGATAGAAAGAGATAGAGAAGTGGAGATTGAAGGAGATAGTCAGAGATAGACAAGAGATAGAAAGATATAGAAAGATATAGATAAATAAAGATATAGATAGATAACTAAAGATTAAAAGAAATAAAAGCGAATTAAGATTAACAAGAAGATAGAAAGGGACAAACAGGGATCGAAAGAGATAGAGAAGTGGAGATTGAAAGAGATAGGCGTTGATGTGAATTGAGATGGAGATAGGAAGAGATAAGCGGAGATAGAAAGGGATAGAAAATAGGAGATCAAAGAGATAAGCGTGAATGTGGTTTGAAATGGAGATAGAAAGAGATAGAAGGGATAGATGAGATAGAAGGAGATAGAAAGGGGTAGGATTTCAATCTCTTTACTTCCAGCATGATATTTAGAGCAAGTTTCTTTGCCAACTTCCTGCGGTAGGCAGGATAAATCGTAAGAATACAATAAAAAAAATTGTGTTTCAGGCTGCTCAGGGTGCGGTGCGACTGGAAGGCGACGTAATAACGGCGAACGGATCGATATTATCGGGTCAGTTGGGTAACCAGGGTGATACTATCTCTTTGGATGACGACGGAGCGTCGGTCTGTAGCTGTCGATGCAGCGGTTTTTATAAGAAACGACGGAGACCTCGCTTCACTGTACGTCGCTCGCCAGGAAAAATATCCCATTTGCTTCCCATGCAGCAACTTCCGGCTCTGAATATTAGAAACGATCTTCGGCCTCCGCCCTTGACGCCACTCCTGCAACTTCCACCGATTTATCAGCACCGGGCCAGCATCTAACGATGCATGTTCTATAGCACCACAAATTGCTCTTTGAGTTTCAAGTATATACCAATCGCGATGAATCTTACGTATATAGAAAAAAATTGATTCGCAGTGAAACAAACATTAAATAAGTGAATGAGATTCAGAATTGTGTGTGTGTGTATGTGTGTGTATGTGTGTGTATGTGTGAAAAGGGGAGAGAGAAAGAGCGATCACTGGAGATGTAAAATTTCGTGCAGTGAAATGACTATTAGAATCCATGAAATTCGTGAAATATTTCTCATTTTTGTAAACTCCAGGCACTATACATAGACAAATAAGATGGCAATCGCAATGGAAAGGTTAATTAATCATTCAATTTCATTTGACAAAGATTGGGTCAAGTTTTTGACTTGTTTTTTCGATGCGAGTTATTAAAAATTGAATATTGAACATTGACAGAGGTATGAATATCGAGATAGTCGTAAATCATGTATGTTTTTTGTGTAAAAACTGCGCTCATTGTCTCGTCATGAAGTATGGCGGCATGTTAAGGCTGTTGGAACAACGGACGAAAAAATTTCAATAAACACAAAAAAATGGCGAAATCTGTAGAATGCCTCAAACCTGTCTACTCATTTCAAATCTCAAATTTTGAGCCACAAAAATACACGGTTTGAAGTGTCGCTTAGCCAGAAAGGGTTTTTCGATGGCACGAACGGAGCTAACTCGTTTTTTGAAAAAACTAATTTATTTGCCTAATTTGGAAGAGTTTCGGCGAGTAGCTTTAAAGACCTAATAGCTGTTATTTGCACTTCGCAGTGACTCTCACTAGTGTCTCTACTCTCGTCGAAACTTTTTCATATTAGCCAAATAAATTAGTCTTTTTCAAAAAACGAGTTAGCCCCGGTCGTGCCATCGAAAAACCCTTCCTGACTAAGCAACACTTCAAATCGTGTATTTTTGCGGCCTCAAAATTTACTAATTGAAATGACTCGACAGAATGGTGGATTAGAGGCACTCTACAGTAATTTTTAGGTTTTGAAAAATGCTCCAACAGCTTTAAATTTCAAGAATTTTTGTGCGTACGTGCAGAATATTTTAAAGCGTGGCCTGTACGATGTCGCATAAATAATATATCACTTTATCCGTGCACAATTTTCATACCCAAATTGCTCAAAATATAAACGAAACTCGCTTCGTTAAATTTCACAAAGAAAAAAATAACTCATTCACACGATATTATTTATTGATGAAGGTTCTTATATACACTCAGATCTGAATTTATTTCCCGTTTCGGGCATTCCTCTAATTCTAATCCAATTAGTGCTAAAGAAAGACTCTTCGAAACTTATAAATAAGCTGCGCTACTGATAATAGAACCATATGGATCTTGCGATGCCAGAGAGAGGCGAATACAGAGAAAGGCTTGGAGGGGGGTTTAGGAATAATTATTAGTTGCAACTAATAATTACCCTTCTTCCTTCACTATCGTAAACTTCAATTATCCTTATCTGAAAATTTCAAGTCTGGGCTTTTTTTTTGGAGGAGGGGCAAGTTGCCACGGCCCCACCCTGGATCCGCTCATGTTCTATTCCACATCAAAATATTGTCGGTACCCTTCGTGCCCTTCTTTCTTCTTTCATCCGTTTCAAAACTCTCGCCGGAACTTTTACATTTTAGCCAAACAAATTAGTTTTTATGAAAAACTGAGTGACAGCACCCCTCTATGCAATCGAGAAACCCTCCCCAGCTAAAGGACACTTCAATCCGTGTATTTTTGTATTTTTTGGCCTCAAGAAGTTTTTCTTTAATGAATAGACAGATTTGAGGCATTCCACAGATTTTACCATTTTTTTTTGTTTATTTACCTTTTTTTAAAAAAATTAAAATGGCTGTAGAGTGCCTCTAATCAATCATTTTGTCTACACATTTAAAAATCCGCTTTTTGATTCCACAAAAATACACGGTTTTTAAGTGTCTACATTCTACAATAGATAGACTAAGCTCGTGAACGTGCAACACTCGTATAGCGCATCATATATTTGATTGACGCAAATTCTAAGAACTTAATAAATCCAGGAGAATAATATCCAAGTTTGAGTGTAGATCTCAATCTGCAAAAGTTTTCGAATGTCACAAGCAGACATTTAAATGAAATATTTCACCGTTTACATCTCTGGCAATATCGCGACTGCATCTAGAGAGAAGCCAGCACATTTTCTCCAAAAAATAAACTTAATGGTACGACGACGGACAATGACTATCGAAGTCACAATACTTGATAGCCTGCTGCTGTTGCTGCTGTTGCTGCAATCATGTCTCGGCAAAAAGTTCGTATAGTACTTGGTCTATTTAGAATGATAAAATAGGTATTTTTCTCTGTCGAATAAGAGCAATTGCCTGACGAAAACAAATGGACTTTCTAAATTTATAACAATATTGATTAAGTATATTTCTGAATGTCAAACCAAACGTATATATTATGTATTAAGTTGCATCCTAGCGAAAGCTTCGGATTGAAATTCATTCAGAATCAATCCGAAATTTTTCTAATCATTCCGGAATTTGTATCCGAACCGAACAGTTTCATTTCGATTTAATCCGAAAGAAGTTTTCAATCTGAATTAATACAAAGCTCATTAAAAATTAATCTGAGCCTTTAATCCGAATCCGCCAATCCGAATTAATTCGAATGAATGGCCCATCCAAATTAATTTGAATGAATCCGAATTAATACGATCTTTCAATCCGAATAAATCAGGTCAATCCGAATGAATCCAAATTTATTCGATTTTTTCGGAATCATTCAGATTGGCGGACTCATGCGGATTCATTCGGACTAAATATTCGGTTGGATTTTGAATAGGTTTTAGATTAATTCGGATTGCAAACTTCCTTCGGATTAGATCGAAATGAAACTATTTGATTCGGATACTAATTCCGGAATGATTCGGATTGATTCGGAATGAATTTTAATCCGAAGCTTTCGGTAGGGCGGTTCGATTCGTTATCATATAGGGATATCAAGTTAATTTGAACGAACACTTGTAAGAAAATTGAGCAATTCATTTTTTACAACAAATTCATGATATTTTTGATAAATTTGGAAATATTAAGTATAAATATTATATATGCAATTGAGTGTATATCGTCTTAAAATATCAGACACTGATCAGAGACTTTTAAATCATAATTTAAGATCAATCTCAATTCCAAACGTACAAACTTATAACTTTTAAACAATAAGTTCTTTAAGAGGTGTATGATTCCTCAAATTCCGTTTGTCATAATTCCTATTTTTGGTGGAATTTCATATCATCGAATCAAGAATTGCTCGAATTTTTATGCACCCGAATTATTTTTCGATCTTCACTGCTCTGAATTCATATAAACTATAATTTCTATATACCCGAATTTTAATTGTGCCTAATTTATAATTCTCCGCATTCCTATTTAATCTAATATCTGTTTTCCCTACTTTACATTTGTCCTAACTTCAATTTCACCAACTATACTCGAAGTTCCCAATAGTAAAGAAATCCGAACCAAAGTCGTTCTCTATAGTAAAGAAATTCCTTCTCTCTATAATTACATCAATTGCGCATGCGTATTGCGTATCAAATACTATTTTTTAGCATTTAAACTGCGGGAAAATAGCATCCAATCAGGTGACGAGCGCAACGCGTGCGCAGTGGTATCAAGTGCTTATTGCGAGTTGCGATCTTTACTATTGAGAACGGAATTTCTTTACTATTGCGAACTTTACTATTGGGAACTTCGAGGGTAATTATTTAACTTAAGCTTTTTTTGATCAAATTAACATTTGACCTACTTTCTTTTCGTTCTAATTTTCATTTGACCTCATTTCTGTTTACCATAATTATCGTTAGTCAGATTATCCGTTTAATATGTAGAATTATCGTTTGACATATACTGGCATACACTCACTTCTCGACCTAAGTTTCCGATCTATGCACAGCCGGTAAGACATGTGTAAGATGGTGTTCTGAATACATATTCCTCACAAGTGAAATGCGCGGGTAATTTAAATCCGAAACATTGGGTTTAAATTACCTGCGCATTTAACTTGTGAGGAAGAAGTATTGAGGGACACCATTTATACATACCTTACCGGCTGAGCATAGTTCGGAAACTTAGGTCGAGAAGTGAGTGTATGCCAGTGTATGTCAAACGATAATTCTACATATTAAACGGAAAATATGACTAACGATAATTATAACAAATGGAAATGAGGTCAAATGAAAATTAGAACGAAAAGAAGGTAGGCCAAATGTTAATTCGATCAAAAAAATGATTAGTGGGTGAAATTGAAGTTAGAACTTAGAACAAATGTAAATTAGGGAAAACTGATTCAACAGTCGATTTTCTGAATTGCAATGATGTATTTTAATCGGTCTCCAAAATTTAGATGGTTTTATCAGAAAACTTCGATTGAAAAGAAACTTTTTTATTCTTTTTAGGCATTTTTCAATCGGATCGAAATTTTCATTTTTTTTTTAAACCGTTGACTAATTAAACAAAGCTATGTACTGGAAAATCGGAATTCAACATTGATTCTGATTTCAAGAATTTAAAAGATAAATAAGTAGAGTTCGTAATTATAAAATTAATTAATCTTTGAATAAACTCTTTGCTAAATTTTTAATCGGAAATTTTCTATTAATTTAAGAATGTGGATTCACGAAAGCCTCAGACCGATTCAAATTTGCTAATCGGTTTTTTGTTCCTGGGAGGGTGCGTAAGTTAGAAGGATTAAAACAAAAAATGGCCAGTATCAATAATTAAATTTAAAAAAATGTGTATACATAGAATGCTTTCAAAATGAAATTGTTGTAATACGTATTCATATTTAAAACTTCTTGAAATATACTTAAATCTTAATACAATTTGTGTCCCCTCAATTTTCCGGAAAGTTCTCAAATATTTTATTGTACGTACGTTGAAAGTCTATTTCTGCTATCGTCACGCAGGCCCGCTCATCGAATCGATTGCTCGATTTTGCGTATATAAGCTTTTAATCCCATGAAAATCGCCTTTCCCGAAACATGTTCCCAAGAAAATTGCTCTTCCTATATATACAACTAAGAATATTAATAAAATATTTAGAAATGGATCAGAATACAGTGATTAACTGTCTTCTGTCTTAGAGAGAAAAATTAATAAAATGAAAAAGGCACAAAAAAAAGAACAGACAACCGTTGCGATTCTTCGGTGAAATTATCATGAAAATCGTGTATAAAAAATTTGTAAGCGACCATGTGTCACAACAGAGAGATTAAAAAAAAGAGATATAAAGAAAGGAAATAAGATATAACTACGTCACACTGCTAAAAAAAATTTTCCATTAAAAAAAAATTTTACAATTTGTAAATATGAAATATAGATATTAAAAATTGTACGACTAGTTGATGGGTTTTTTGAAGAGTGTGCTATCGTTTCGTTTCTCGTACAAAAGAGTCTATCTGCGCCTTTTGGGTAAGGATTACGCTAAAATTTCGTTCATGTTATTAGAATTATCCCTGTTGGAAGTAAAAAGATAGAAAACGATAGAAATTTTTGGATAGAAAATGATAGAGATTTTCTATCCCTCCCAAATGTATACTTTGCATCCATCAAACGCTATCTTTTTCTATCTTTCTGTGTATCCATCGTTTTCACTAGGCTCTATCTTTTCCTATCTCTTTCTATCCATCCCAGAAAATTTCTATCCATTTTCTCTATCCTTTCTATCTTGCAGTCTATCTCTTCCAAAAAAATTTGAATATTTTTCTATATCCCATAGAATTCGCTGTCCAACGCTTATTGTTAGTCCACTGAGCTAAGGAAGGATTTAGGAGTTGTGTTGTAAAAACCAGAATCATTCATCCAAACGAGCTCTATCCAAAACTATCCCTTGTTTATCTAACTCCAGCTTTTTGAATTTCCTTGTTAAATCTATAACTTATATCTTCAATCTCCTCATTTATTTCTCGTCTATCCATTTCTATCCCTTTCAATCTCTTTGTCAGTATAATAACTAACCTAACTCTTAGACCCCTCTTGTCTCTAACTTATCATATTCCTTGTTGAGTACGTCTTTTTATTTTTTTATTTTATTGCACTAATTTGGTTCTACTCTTTTAATCTAAATGTTTTTATAAGATCCGCTGGTCTCTATTTCATAGATATTACTTATAATCATAATTAAAATGTATATGTTTCATGATTTTAGATTTTAAAAGAAATTCAAATTGCGAAAAGGGACACAACAGTGTTGAAATTATTAGGCAGACAGAAATAAAAAAATATATATGATATAAAAAGATTGAAATGATTCTACAAGGATAGATATGGATAGAAGTATACTTCGAGAGAGATAAAAAAGTATTAAAGTGATCCAACAAAGATAGATATAGATAGAAAGATAAAGATTGATATGTATAGACTTGATAGTATACTTCAAGAGAGATAGAGAAGGATTGAAATTATTATGCGTGAATAGATGTGGATATAAAGGTATCGATTTAAAAGGATAGGCTTCCTTATCATGTCTATCCTTAATATAATCATCTCAATCTTTTTCTATCCTTATTACAACTTACTAAGATTGTAATAAGGAGAAAGATCTCAATTATATTAAGGATATACATGGATAGAAATGTAGTGATTGAATGGGATAGATCTGGTAATACACTTTAAGAGAGATAGGAAAGGATTGAAAAGACTATAAGGATAGAGATGGATAGGAATGGTAAAGATTGAAATGGATAAACTTGGTAGTATATATACTTAAAGAGAGATAATAAAAGATTGAAATGATTATACATGGATAGATATGGATGGATTAGTAGAGATTGAAAAGGATAAGCGTGTAAAAGAGATAAGTAAGGATTCAAATGGTTAGACCAGGGATAGACATGGATAGGAAAGTAGGGATTTAAAAAAGATAGGCTCTGCAATAGATTGAGAATGGGATAGAAAAAGATTAGTTTATTATATTATATTAGGAGAATAAAGATTGGCGTGGATAGATTGAGGATAGGAAATTATTGGCGAAGATGGACGAAGGATACAGAAAGATAGAGATATTGAGATTCAAAAGGAAAAAGATTATTGTAGATTAGAAAAGAAATAGAAATAGATTGGCATGGATAGGAATGAATACATTTGGATTCATTTTTCCTTTCTATTTCAATCCTGAAGATTGAAAAAGATTTAAATTTTCTATTTTTCTACTTCCGACAGGAATGTTTAACTTCTTGCTGTAACACATGAAGTTAGACTAGTACTTATCGTGAACAAATAAACGGTAGCGTAGTCCTTACCCGAAACGCACAGATAGTCTCTTTTGTACGAGAAACAAAACGATAGCACAGTTCGTAGAACCCATCGTAGTAATCAAATATGTATACTCAAAAGATATAAATTCTGCAAGATGTTTTGGAAACAATCAGGCAAATAATATTGAATTGTGTTCCGTCAGCGATTCTGTACTTATTACAGAAAACAGATTTTGTTTAAATGAAAATTGAAAAATCCTTAGTGCTGTTGTTTGGAAAAATGTATTTATTTAGATAACTGATTACATACTTGTTTACTATTTACCTGTATTTCACTTCAACAACGAATATATTTTTTAAAAAGCATCGAAATTATAGACATTGAAAATCAAATTTCAAAATGTACCAATTTAAAAAATGTTAAATTAATATATTAAACAAATTTGCAAGAAAGTTTTAATTTATTTGCAATTATTATGAATGAATAATACTTTTCAGGAAACTGTGATAACTGAAAATGAAATTTGTAACAGAATTTGTAAAAGAATTTATAATAGAACTATACGCAGACACATCACATATGAACGGCTGAAAGTAAAAATAGGTAAAAATATTTTGTTTCTAAAAGTGGGATAAAATTTCTTCAGTGTAAAAATGGGACAAAATGAGTTCTCAGAGGAATAACTAAACACGGAGAACTAATCAGTGGTCGTATTGATGTGTTCTGTTTTGCTCTGAGAATTTAATTTGTCGCATGTTTACTCTGAAAAATCTTTATCCAACTTTTATAAACGAAATATTTTTATCTACTCTTTACTTCCAGTCGACCTAATCTTTATGTGAATTCAATTGTTACAAAACATCTTGAGTGTGTGCATTCTGAAAACGAAAAAATTCCCCATTCTCAAATTTTCCACTTCTGCATTTTAAGGTACAGCAATTTCATCGTTGAAAGATAACATTTTTTTTTCGCGAAGATAGCGCGCAGTCGAAACTTACATAATATACATTATAAAAAAATTTCAACTGCAGCTGCACGTTTTTAATTCGGAAACATTACATGAAGCCAAACACCCACATAATAGCTGATTTCCTTTCGATTTTGGTAAAAATTTTGTTACGGTCAATTGTTAATGTTAACTCTACGCCATCAAAACTCAAAATGAATTCAGCAATATTCAAATGTTAATAATAAATATTCCTTTTGTTAATAATAAATTTCGCAATGAAATCCGTTTGCGAAATTCAAGGTTAATTAAATTCAATTTATATAATAAACTTCGAATATATTCGACAAAAATTATTCATCTTTATAACTGAATTTACCAGAATTTTGTGTCAAATGGGTGAATTGAGTTGAATTCGAAACTTTTTCAATTTTTAAATATAATTAAAATCTATGCAAGAAAGATGCGAACTATTGCGATTATGTGATTTGAAAAGAAAAAGACTTGTAAGAACTTAACACTTTCAAATTATAATAACAAAAAAAATTGTTATCCATAAGAGAAATATGAAGAAAATAATTTAAAGCTGAAATTTAATTCAAAATATATAAATATAAATTGGAAGTAAGTTATATAATTTAGTATTAAACTACTCTTTAGATTGTTTTTAATAAGTATACCTAATTTATATTATTTTCATAAAATTTCACTTATTTAAGATAGTAATTTAATAATTATTAGAGCATATAGTCATTGGTCATGAAAGGTTTATAAAACATATTCAAATGCTAAGTATTATTAGATATCATTGTATATCTGTATTTATACAATATGAAAATTCTCTTCAAATGGAATTGAGTGAGAAAATGTATGCAAAGGACTTTCAAGACCGTTTTTAATAAATTCCCAGTGAATGTTTATTGTTCAACGAAGTAGAATTAAAGATTCTGGATAACCTTTTTCTTGCGGGCAGTACGTTCTAAAATGTTATAATATATGGTGATGAATATTTATCAACTATTCGAACGTTTCGACAGCGCGGGGCCTTTAGCGTTATTAACAAGTTTTTTGGGAGGCTCTGAGGAAATCAACTTTAGTCGCTTCTCCCTAAAACACTCGTGAAAGACATACCAACCTATTGCATTAGTTTCATTCAACTGACACCCAATGTCTCCTTAAGAGTAAGAAACACGAGATACTTGTCGCATCTTCATTACCATAGATTAACGAAAGAAAAAAAAATCCTTTGTAATATAGTAGGATAGATAAAATAAAATATTATCGTCCTATTCAAGGGGACTTTATACAATACCGTCGATTATGAACTATGTATGCGATTGCGTATGTGAGATTTTAAAAAGTTGAGTTTCTTCACAATTAAATTTCTTTGCTTGATAAATGAACATAATCTCCGCTTCAATTTTGCAGTAGCTGGTGGTCCTGATGATGTGAAATTATGAAATTATGAGATAATTTAGAATATATTCCTGATATGAAAGTGCAGGATTAACATATTCGTTCAACGAATTGTATAAGAGTTTTCAAAGTAAATTTACAATATCTGGAATAAATTCTAAGTCAAAGACAAACAACTACTACGATATGAGTGTTTAATCCTTAATTAAGAAGAATATCTGGAAGAACATAACTGTCATTCGATCATTAAAATTGTAATCTTCAACTAAAGCTTTTGTGAAATATTGTTATTATATATCTACTTGTTATGCTAATCTCAATGAAAATATTGTACATTCTTTTTATTCATTGCATTCTTTTCCATAAATATATTGACAATTCGTCAAGATTAAAAGCATATTTAATTATATTTATTATTCATAGCTAGAACGGGGCTAAAGGAGAGTATATATATATATATATTTATTTTCTATTAAAGACCTTATAATTAACATTCATTAGCACAGCTGAACATTATATATCATCACTAAAATTGGCCTATTTTTCGACTTCCGTATGTTCTTTCATTTTAATGTCAGTATATTCAGCAGTCTTAATTAATTATGTTGCAGTACCCATCACCTCAAGTACCCTTCTCAAACTTCAATGGTTTCGTAAAGGACGGTTCCTATAAGATGGTTGTCCAAAAGCATATGGATCAAGTTATGACATGTTTAAAGAAAATATTGAAAAATTTGTATTGTGATCAAAATAAACTAGCTGTCAAGTTGTATCAACTTTTGTGCTCATTCAATGAGCACATCAGCATTAAATTTTGATTATTTGAGAAGTTATATTCGAAAAATTCATTTGCGAAAATTACAATAAAGCATAACTTTTTTATAAGGGACTCCAAAAAATCGCTTCGATTAACTTGTAGATCAGATTTTTCCGATCTCTCGAACCCGGTAAAAAGCGTTGAATAGAGAAGAATTAAGAATTCGTATTCCTATGAATACGCGATTTTTCCTCCGTCAAAAATCCCCTAACGGGAAAAGAAAAAGTGATCATCCTATTCCCCTCAATCGATTTAGTAAAATTTAACGGAAGCGTATTAAGAAGCATTGAAAAGTGGAAGAATGTAAAAGGCGGAATAGAAGAGATTAAAATAATTTCACTTTGAAAACGCTAGAAAGAATTGAAATTCAAGCATTAATAAATATTTTGTTTTATATTTGCATTTGTATGTGATAAGGAAAGAGTCAATCGAAATTATATGAACTTTTTTTTATTAATCAAGTATTAAAATTTAACTAATACAAATGTTTCTTATTACAACATTTAAACTATTAAGTCACAGATCCATCAGAAATATATCATGTAATCGTGTGATGGTTGGTATTTTAAAACTCGCGGTGCTATATACTGGAGGCCGAGAGCATCTTGAACGACCTAGTACATTGTTATTGCAAACCTGACTGGCTTTTGAATGACTTGAAGTTGAAAGAAGAAAAACAAAGAATGGCGCAAAAAAATTTCAGGAAAATCTTCGAAATACCTTAAAATGCGTTAAGATTTCTTAAAACTTCCAAAAACCTCTTGAAATCCTTTCAAAATCCACAAAAACCATTGAAATCATGAATATCTTGAAATCCAAGTTAAAATTCGAAAGAATCTATAAAAATTTCTAAAAACCTCTATAAATTTCTTAATATTTAAAATCTCTTAAAATCCTTAGAAACAAAAAATTATATGAAATCCTTAAAAATTCTACAAAACCTTTTAAAGATTGGAGGAATCAATATAAAATTACCTGACAAATTTAAAATACTTTAAACCCTATAAAATATTCTAAAACTCATATAACTTTCTTGAAATCTTTTAAAATTCGTAAAAACGTCTTAAAATTCTTAGAAACCCCTTGAAATTCTTTAAATTATACGATAACATTTAAAGTCCCTAGACGTCCTTCAAAATCTATTAAAATTAGTAGACATCTTATGAAATTCTATGAAATCCTTAAAAGTCTATAAAATCTTCTATAAATCATAAAATCCCTTAAAATTATTAGAAATATCTTAAAATTTCTCGAAACTTCACAAGATATAAAATCCCTTAAATTCTTTTACAACACTCAGAAACATTTTCAAATCACTTAAAATTTCTTGAAAACCTTCGAAATTGTTTAAAATTCGTTAAGATTTCTTCAAACTTCCAAAAACCTTTTGAAATCCCTTAAAAATCCACAAAAACTATTAAAATTATAAATCTCTTGAAATCTAGGTTAAAATTCGCAAAAATCTTTAAAAATTCATAAAAACCTCTATAAATTTCTTAACATCATATATGTATAGAAATTCTTTTGTAATCCCTCAATAAAATTCCCAGAAACTTATTAAAATTCTTAAAATTCTACCATAACATTTAAAGTCTCTTTACATTCCATGAACTCTTAAAAATTCTATAAAATCTTTTAAAAATCACAAAATCTCTTCAAATTATTAAAATTTCTTGACTTTTTTAAAAATTTTAATTTAATTTTAACTTTTTTAAATTTTATTACAACATTTAAAATTCCTTAAAGTTCCTTAAATTTCTATGAAACCTTTTGAAATATCTTAAAACACCCAGAAACCTTTTAGAATCACTTAAAATTTCACGAAAACCTTCGAAATCGCTTAAAATTCGTTGGAATCTCTTAAAGTTCTTAGAATAAACCTCTTAATATTTCTGAAAATTTCAAAATATTTAAAATTCCTTAACATTCCTTAGCTTTAAAAATTCTCTTGAAATTTCATGAATTACGTTAAAATTACAAGAAATATTCTGAAATACCTTAAAATTCTACGAACTCCCTAAATTTGAAACAGTAAAAAGTGGAAGCCTGGAGACTGTCGGAAACAGTGAAA
>CAJFCO010017881.1:38257-61760 GCA_904066015.1 Synergus gifuensis | reverse complement strand
TGAGGAGTTTAAAGGAAAGAGTTTAGTGATTCTGATGGTTGACAAAATGATTGAAAAAGATAGAGTTTGATAAATATAAGAGATAGAATGGGATAGAGCTAGATTGGATGAGTGATATTGGTTTTTACAACATAACTCCTAAATCATTCTTTAGCTCAGTGGATTAAGCGCTGGACTACGGACTCGATGCGCACAGGTTCGCGTCCCTATAGATGCAGATTTTTCAGTGTTATATGAGTTAATGGTAAGATTAGAATAATATTATTGTACAAAATATTGTATTTATAAAATTAATATACATGTTTAAAATATTAAAATGAATAAGTTAATAAGGGAAAGATAACCGTAGGGTTAGAAAGAGATAATAATTTCTCGCAAAGGAGATAGATTTAGGAATAGAAAGAAATTAAAATTTTTTCTGCACAGAAATAGACTGAGGGATAGGAGGAGATAGATATTACCAGACACAGAGATAGACTGAGAGATGGAAAGGGATAGCGTTTTGGGGATGCAAATCGGCTACTTGAAAGAGATAGAAAAGTTATATCTCTTTCTATCCGCAAATTTATATCTCTTTCTATATCTTTACTTCCAGCAGGGATACGATAGAAAAGGATAGAACCATCATTAGGTTTAGGGAATAGGGTTAGTTCTTCATTGTGCTTTAACCAATATATGATAGTGTATATGTGTATTGACGCATGCGCGCCAAAAATGTTCCAGTGGTCTATTTACATTTTTAATAATTCAGAGGGGAGGGGGGAGATATTTTTTGTCGTTTTTTTTGTCGATATTTACCATCACCAGTCAATATGATACATGTTGTTAGATTATTATGATTATTATCAGAATACACTCGAGTCTCTCAAATGTCAACTTCCCAAATCTGAAGTTCTCCCAAATGTCAAGTGAAGTTTCTCTCAAATGTCAAGTCCATCTTTCTCAAATCCCACTTGTAACCACTGCGCACGCGTTGCATTCGGTATCTGATTGGTTGCTATTCGCGCGCAATTTAAAATGCTAAAAAATATTATATTATACGCAATACGCATGCGCAATTGATGTGACTATAGAGATAAAGAATTTCTTGACATTTGGGAGAACCTCTGGCAAAAATTTCTTGACATTTGGGAGACTCGAGTGTAATCAGTTATTATAACTAAGGTTATGTCAAATTAATTTCACATATTCTAAACCAAAGTTCTACTATAAGTAGCTGCTGCCATGGCTGGAAAGTAATCCGCTGGAGGCGCTGTTGCGCTTCGGACCGGGTTTTATATCGAAAACGATCGCGCCGACGTTTTCTGTCAACATGGGACGGCACCTTGAGGGTGGCGTCCCATGGATCCGAAATGCGTTGCGTTTTTGCGCAAAACCATGAGAGTGAGAGAGACACACTAATACTACTATCTCTCTCACTCTCACGGTTTTGCGCAAAAACGCAACGCATTCCGGATCCACGGGACGCTACCCTGAGGGTAGCGTCCCATGATTGCGTTTTGCGTTGCGTCATAATGAGAGAGAAAAAGACAGAAGCATACATTTTTCTCTTTTACTCTTCTTATGACGCAACGCGAAACGCAATCATGGGAAGCCACCCTCAGGGTGGCGTCCCATGTATCCGGAATGGGTTGCGTTTTTGCGTAAAACCATGAGTGAGAGACGCACTATTAATACTATATCTTTCACTCTTATTGTTTTGCCCCAAATTTTTTGTCCCAAAATGAAGGTCAAGTTCGTTGACCAGCCATTTTGGATAAAAATTCAAAAAGTTGGAGCATTTTGAAAAATTTTGAAACCACTTTCTTTTTAATTTAAAAATTATAATGACGGATGTTCGTAGTACTCAAAAAGTGGAACAATTTTTCCTAATGACTTTTTTGAATGAAAAAAAAATTGAAAGACATAACATTTTGAAAATCCAAAAAAATGAAAGAAAACTTAAATTAGAAGCCAAAGAACGCACGATATGAAAAAAAATCTAAAGATAAAAAATGTTTCTTCTTGAACACCCTATAGGATAGGTATAACAACTTTTTGAATTTCCTTAAAAAATCGAAAATTCAAATTTTGAGCCAAATAACGCGAGATGCAAAGAAAATTATAAGGAACATAGTTATTCGTCTTAAAAAGATCTACAAGTTCTCCTTTCACCATTTTTCAATAGGATGAGTAGTTTTCGTTTTCATCATGAAAAATATTGTTAAACAGAGCCGAGCACGATGCGCGAGGTTTAAACATAGAGATATTACTGATAGAGGAGGCGTCCAATGTGTGGGAAACGTACGGCGAATGAAAGAGAAAGAAAATGGTGGTGGTATCAGTGTCATCAGTGTCATTGTCTACTGGCGCATGCGTGACTCTGATTCAACGGCATGCGTATTCTAACCTATGACGCTGTACGATGGCTGTACGTCTGTCAATAATAGTATAAACATTCGTTTTTAAATATAGTTAAATAGGACTCTGAAATGTGTTCTGTGCAAAAAACAGCCAATATCTGGGGATAACAGTCGCAGTTTTCATAGGTAAGTTTGATATAAGATAATATAATGTACAATGTTACAAAAGTGTGGAGCATCTGACACACGAAATAGTATAAGGAGACCCAACTCCATCTGCGATTCCTGAAAATTCTGCTAGTATTTTTCCGAACACACTTCCTATAGCATTTTGTCAGAGATTGGCCCAGTAACGGATTTTAGCGCCTCTTGTGACAAATTTTGGTAACGTGTGATCCATATTGTTGTATTTGTAAACACTGTATCGTGACATCGTGACTGTATGTGTATACTGTGTGAAACCGGTCTTTTTGTGTTTTGTTTTCATGTTATTTGTTATAGAGTGCCGTATTTGCAGTTATAAAGGTAAGTGTTTGTAAATGAAAAGCAAATGCAACATATATATTTCATATAATTTATAATCTCACGAAATTATAAACGGCACAACGAAAAAGGCGGACATCTTGTGAAAATTTAATAATAGTTTCTAGTTTTCCCACGAGGCGCTACAATTCGTTACTGGGCCGATCTCGACAAAATGCTATAGAAAGTGTGTTCGGAAAACTGCTAGCAGTTCTTACATTAAAGTCGGGTCTCCTTATACTACGTCGTGATCTGACAGTTCTGAGAAGAATGTAATCAACGCGCATGCGCCAGTAGACAATGACACTGATACCTCCACCATTTTCTTTCTCTCTCATTCGCCGTACGTTTCCACTTGTACGAGCGCCTATAGCATGCCTACTCTATCTGTAATATCTCTATTGGTTTAAATCAAATATCGAGCGCGAAGTGCGAGTGCCCTGATGAGAATGTGCTCCTTAAGGTGGATACAACCTTAAGTAAATTAGTTAACTTTTGCATTCAAACCAGTAATTTAATTTCATTTAAATTTAATTTAATTAAATTTTAAAAAACATATAAAAATATAAATTACAAATATAAAAAAATAAATTAAAATATAAAAATATAAATTATATATAAAAAATTTATAATTTAATTAAATTTAGAAAAAAAACATAGGTTCCAGCGTATTGTAAAGCGCAAGCTTCACGAAGGGCACAAGCGCGCGAAGCGCGACGATCGAACTATATTCGACCCCCTCCGCGCCGTAGGCGCGCTCATTTTTGCGAGCGAAACGAGCCGCGCACGAAGAGCGCGGGCAGATTTTTTATATATAATTTATATTTTTATATTTTAATTAATTTTTTTATATTTGTAATTTATATTTTTATATATTTTGTAAAATTTAATTAAATTAAATTTAAATCAAATTAAATTACAGCTTTGAATGCAAAAGTTAACTAATTTACTTAAGGTTCTATCGACCTTAAGGAGCACATTCTCATCAAGGCACTCGCGCTTCGCGCTCGATTTTTGATTTAAACCTCGCGCTTCGCGCTCGGTTCTGTTTAACAATATTTTTTACGATTAAAACGAAAATTACTCATCCTATTCAAAAATGGCTAAAGGGAAACTTGTAGATCTTTTTATGGCCAATAATTATGTTTGTTATCATTTTCTCCGCATTTTTTTTTATCCAAAAAAGTCATTAGCAAAAATGTTTCGACTTTTTGAGTACTAAGAACATACGTCATTAGAATTTTTAGTTTTAAAAAAAAGTGGTTTCAAAATTTTTCAAAATGCTCCAACTTTTTGAATTTTTATCCAAAATGGCTGGCCAACGAAATTGACCTTCATTTTAGGGCACTAAAAGAGTATGCCAAAGGACAATCCAATCGGTCAATTATTTCGAAAGTTATCGTGCTCACAAACTAAAAATCTACAGACAGACAAACAGACAGACAGACAGACTCATTCGTAAAAACATGTTTTTCGTGTTCAGGGGGTCCCAAAACGTGGACATTTGACAAAAACTGGGGGGGTCAAATTTTACACAAATCTAATACCTTCTCTGATGAGTGTAAAAAAAGTACAGGTAGCGAGAATCGAACACAGGACCTTACGGTTATCAGTCGAGCGCCTCTACCAAGAAGCTATCGACGCTTGGTAACACATTTACAAAAACTCTAAGAAAATCCGTTCATATTTTCTAAAATGTATTTTTCTCGAGAATGGGGCCAAATTGCGTCTTCTTGATTTTTCTGAGTAAACATGGGATACACATCTTTCATTGAGGAGAGTACCGATAAAAAGAAAAAATATAAACCCTAAAGGTCCCCTTGTTAGATTAAATCCAAATACCTAGAATCAGTGAAGCAACTATCCAGGAAAGTTTTCCAATAGCTTAGCTATTGTTTAAAAATTTATTGAACTTGTTACAAACAAATAAGTGAGTGAAAATGGAATCATGGGGATTGACAGTGATTCGTCAATTGATTCGCTCTAAATATGAATCATTTATAGACAGAAACCGATTTTTAACTAAATTCATGAAAGAAAATAAATAATTTATTTTATAAATAAATTTTATAAACAATTAGCCACATCAGGTATTTATGATGACATAAATAAAGTTTTTTCTACTGAATCGGACAAAAATTATAGACAAATGTCACTTACTTACCCGATTTAGTAATTCAATAATAATTGATAATTGTTCAAACAAACTTAATTAACAAATGCACTGTTTGGCTATTTTTAGAGGTAGAAACTTGGTTTTTTCAACATAATCAAATGTAAATGACTAATTTTTAAATCTTTAGGGAGTTTACAAAACAATAAACAATTTTAATCGTTAACAACAAATATATAAATAAATTTTTATCAGTTGAGGCATTTGTTGAGAAAAAATTGCGTTTCTGTGATGTATAAGCAAGTTATTATTTAGGATTGACTTTGACGATTCCGAGGGGCATTTTTATGCCATTTATAAATATTAATATATAATGTTGTAACGTGGTGGATTTTTACCACATTATTGATCCTCTTCCCAGATTGATTTATCTAATCGGGAACTAAAACAGAACAGCCAGTTGGGACTCAATTAGACATAAGTGTATGAACGTAGTATGAATGTGAGAGAGTTGAACTAGATTAAGTATAAAACTAATTAGATTTAAGCATAATCATACTGATATTTTGTTTTTATCCTGTATTTGCCGTCTGCCTGGCTTTCCGATGAACACAAACTTTTAATTGTTTCAGCTATGTATATGTCTCGAGAGGAGTTATTTACCGTCTGAGATGTGCCAGTCACATACATCTTTATAATTTTAATCATTCTCCAACAATGTAGACAATATAAACCACTTAAATTGTGTAAAGCTTACACCTTTCTACATTTGTTATGAAAAGACACATGAGCTGTCAAAATACGTGGACGCAGCCATAAGGGTTAGTGGTAGTTCCACTTCCACAGTCCTTCTGTTGGATTCTAGCTTTCTTTTCACCCATCAGGGAGCAGCAGCTTGTTATGTATGTGATAAAAAGGGGCATATTGCCCGCGAATGCCCACAAAAGAAAAATCAAGAAGTAACTTGTTTTAAATGCGGAAAGGAAGGGCACTACGCAAATAATTGCCCCGATCGTGATCCTCTGCCATCAACTCAATTCTTCGACCGCTGTAAAAAGACAGGACACAATAATTCGAATTGCAAGCAAAGAAACAATCGTCGCGACGAAACCACCATTAATTTAAACGAATAAAGAACTCGACTCGCCGGCGCAGAGTTGAGATTAAAGATAAAGAAGCGCCTCTAAAAGGTACAGTTTTCGTGATTAACCCTTCCGCTAAAAAACAATCTCCTGTAGTCCAACTTAATGCTCAAGATTTCAAAGGAGATAAGGTAGAATTTCTTGTTGATACCGGAGCAGAATCGAACTTAATAAAAAGAAAAGAAATTAATAATAATATTCAAATAAATCGAGAAAATAAGCGCCATATATTTGGAATTGGTCCAGGTACAATAGAAACACTAGGCGAAGTCAAATTAAAAATAAACAATGCTAAAGTTACATTTCAAGTGGTCCCCAATAGCTTCCCCATCGTTCAAGGCTGTCTCTTAGGAATGCCCTTTCTTACCGACCAAGATGCTGTTTTACACATCAAAAAAGGTCAAATGACATCCGACATAGGGACCATTCCATTCCGAAGGGGGATGAACTTCCGTTTAGCGGCGCGAACTCGCCAATTAATCTCCTTGTCTATCGAGAATCCCAATGTCGCTGAGGGCTATTTGCGACGTATTAATGCTGGTCCAGGAATTTTTATAGGAGAATCCTTAGTTTCTCAAGTCGATGGCCTAGTTAAGGTCTTCTGTATAAATACCACCACGCGCGATGTCGAGTTGACGATCCCTCCAATCGAGCTAGAAGAGTGCGAAATAGTATCTCCATCCCCTCGAAAGTCAGGAAAACCCTCGAATGACCAGAGTACCAAATCTGAAAAAGCAAAAAGAACAGCTGAATTAATTACAATAGTAGACATGGGTGACTTAAATAGTGAAGAAAAAGATAGCTTAATAGAAATTTTTAGCGATCACCTTTCCCAATTTAAATTGCCAAACGACAAACTTCCATGCACCTCTGTATTAAAACATAACATTATTACGACAGACAACGACCCTATAAATGAAAAAATGCATAGATTATCCCCACAACATAGAGACGAGGTTAAAAAACAATGTAAAGATTTAATTGATAATGGTAATCTGGTCTCATCGAAATCTCCCTATAATTCCCCGGTATGGGTCGTGCCTAAGAGAACCGATTATGAAGGTACGAAAAAGTGGCGAATGGTCATTGACTATCGCGCTTTGAACGAGAAGACAGTTGGCGATGCTTACCCTCTTCCGAATATCACTGATATTTTGGAGCAGTTGGGGGGAGCAAAATATTTTTCGGTGCTAGATTTAGCCTCAGGGTTCCACCAAATTGAAGTAGAACCGGCCGACCGCCACAAAACTGCCTTCTCAACACCATTCGGTCATTACGAGTTCACCCGAATGCCCTTCGGATTGAGGAACGCTCCGGCGACTTTCCAACGACTCATGGATCGAGTCCTCACAGGGTTACAGGGGGTTGAGCTTTTTGTATATATGGACGATATCGTCATATATGCCAGCTCCCTTAAAGAGCATTCAGAAAAATTAAAACGACTGTTAGCTAGATTGAAAGACGCTGGCCTCGTTCTCCAACCCGATAAATGTAGGTTCCTACGCAAAGAGATAGCCTATCTAGGGCACATAATTTCTCAGGACGGGGTGAAACCCGACCCTAGAAAGGTCTCAGCCACTCAAAATTTTCCGCTTCCTAAGGGTAAGAAAAATGTCAAGCAGTTCCTTGGACTCGCTGGATATTATCGGCGGTTTATGCCAGATTTTGCCAAGACAGCAAAGCCCCTAACCCAACTACTTAAACAATCGTCTAAGTTTATTTGGGGACCAGAGCAACAAGAATCCTGCGATAAATTACGTAAAATTCTGTCTACCGAACCTCTTCTTCAGTACCCCGACTTTACTCAACCCTTTATTATAACCACTGATGCGTCCGGATACGCCTTAGGAGCAGTGCTTAGCCAAGGCCCCATCGGTAAAGATTTACCAGTAGCTTACGCTTCGCGAACTTTGAATGATGCCGAGAAAAACTACTCCACCATCGAAAAAGAACTACTCGCAATCTTATTCGCCGTAAAGCACTTTCGACCTTACGTCTACGGGCGCACATTCACGCTAGTAACCGACCATCGTCCGTTGATCTGGTTACATAATTTAAAAGACCCGGTATCTAGATTAGCCAGGTGGCGAATACAATTAAAAGATTATGAGTACGTTATTCAATATAAGCCCGGAAGAGTAAATTCGAATGCGGACGCCCTCTCTCGCAATCCGGTGAACGACGACAAAAATTATCTCCCAAATGGACCTCTTGACGAAAAATACTATCCTACAGATCCTAAACCACAACCCCAAATAGATGATGATTGTCAGATATTGATCTTGCAAGATCAACTAACTGACACAGATTCTAATCCTAACGACATTGTCCTTTATAACGAACATGAAATAGAAAAAGTATTCCTTTTCACGACAGAAGAAGAAAGATTAGAAAACGAAGACGGATTGACTAACCAAGACAGTAGTAAAGAAAGTGAGAATAGTATAGAGGAAAATGGGAGAGAGAATGTAGGTCGGGATGACCCCGTGGATGGTAATGGTGATAAGGGGGGAGAGGTGCAAGGATCGAGGTCAGTGGGTGACGAGGTCGTGCAGTCTCTTGCCCCCATGGGTCCTTCGGGAGGAAGGAGCCCAGGCTCATTTAGGGACGGTTCAAGGGGTTACTGTCCGAGAGGGAGCCGAGCTGCGCAGCTAGATCAAATAATTGGTAGAAAATCTGCAGTAAAAAGGGTGCTCCGACGGGAGCTGGGGTCATCCGCGAACAATGAGGAAACAGGTGAAGAAGGAAATGAGGAGAGAAGTGTAGTTTGGAAACAGGTCTCACTTATGACAGAATCAGAACACACCTTACATCCTCCCAAAATCAGGAAGACATTTTGTACCGATTTTGACAGACCGGAAAGAGAGCGAGGATTCATCCGTCCCATCTTAAAATCCCTAATTCAACTTAATAAAGATAAATTAGTGATTCGCGATGACAATATACTCAATTTCATGTCTGTAGACTGCGTGCTAACGACCCAAATAGGCCGAGAATTAATGGAAGCGAGAGTATTCCGTTTAAATGATCTGAAAAATGAAAAACCAGATGTAGGGCAGGTAATAGTAACGAAAAATGATAAGCGGTATGTCTCACATTTTCGTTAAACACAGATTCGACGAAAACGTCAATTTTAAAGATTTTGAGCTGGGAATCGAAACTCTCAAACAGGCGATAGAAAACTTAAAACTTAAAACCTTTAGTATAGCGAAAGACGGAAATGGGCTATCTAACATCCCTTGGAACCAGGTAGAATCCACGTTAAAAAATAATTTCGGGAAAAGGGACTTTCAAATTACCATATGTACAGGCGAAGTGCGAATCCCAGATGAATCAGAGCGTTTGGCTATACTCGCGGAAGGTCGCGATTCTACGGCGGCAGGGCATCGCGGAGAGAAAGCAACTTACGAGAAAATAAGAGATCGTTTTTACTGGAAAAATCTTAAAGAAGACGTCCACCGCTACATTCAAAGCTGTAACTTCTGTCAAAAGAAAAAGCTCGTTAGAGTAAAAACGAAACAACCGATGAAAATTACAGACACCCCTGTCAGATCGTTTGAGAAAGTCCAAATGGACATTGTAGGTCCTTTACCCATAACTGAATTAGGAAATCAATACATTCTCACCTGGCAAGATTGCCTTTCTAAGTATTCGGGCGCAATTCCATTAATAAATGTAGAAGCCCCCACAATAGCCGTAGCTTTCGCCGAATCCTTCATATGGACATTTGGATGTCCAGAAGTAATACAAACTGATCAGGGCTCTAATTTCATCGGAAGTATCATGGAGAATTTTGCTAAAATCTTCAAAATCAGACAATACAAATCTACCGCTTATCACCCACAATCGCTAGGCGCACTTGAACGCAGTCATCACACCTTCATAGAATACTTGAGGCATTATTGCGGAAAGACGAATTGGGACGATTGGCTACCCTTCGCCATGTTTTCATTTAATACAACGGTACACTCTTCCACAGGAATGACCCCTCACGAGATAATCTTCGGTAGACCAGCCAGAATCCCATCCGAATTTGTGAACGAAACCGTCCCCCGAACATATGTAAAATATGTCGATGACTTGTTGAATCGGCTGACCGAAACACAGGCCCAGGTTCATGGTCATCTCAACGCTGCGAAAATGAGAATCAAGCATTATTATGACAGAAAGTTAAATGAGGCAAATTTCGAAGTAGGCGAACATGTATACCTGCTAAAAGAACCGCGTAAAAGCAAATTCGAAGATCATTACGACGGACCCTACAAAATAAATAGAATATTTAACGATCTGAATGTGGAACTGCAAATAACACCTAATACCACGAAAATTGTCAATATGAATAAATTGAAGCATGCGTTCTTAAGAATGAATACGTAAATTTTTATGAAACAAATTAACTTACCTTAAATATATGAACGTCAAAAGAGTAGAGTATAATGTAACACCAAACTAACCTCACTTTCCTGTGCTCCAAAATCATAGAATCAAAATTCAAATATTAAACTTCATCTTGTCTTCCTTTTATATTTTTCTTTTTGAAAGATTATTAAAACGAGTATTTTCCTTTTCTTGATAAATTTAAAATAATTATTTTAATATCCATGGTCAAATGTTACAATCTATTACAATCGTATAATCTGCAGGTGAAAAAGTAAAAACTCCCTTTGTAACCACGATAGTTCGAACTCCTGATTTTCTAACGTCTTTGGGGAATCAGAAGAGCAAACCTTGCATCGTTGGGGGAATTTTACCATTTCTCTTGTACGAATCAGATTGACGATATCGTGGCAAAATTGGAAAATAAAGTTTATATTCAATAATAATGTTTGATTCAGTTTTTCTGTTTGTGACGAAGGTTGTAAAAAGATGTTTTCTATAAAACATCTTTTTGAATAAGGGTTAAAGAAGAAGAAGAAGAACTCTTAAAGAAGAACTCTCGCTTTTTTCTCCAAAGAATCCATTTCAAATTCTCATTCTGACTTTTAAAATTTCGCGCCTGAATTGACTCTCGGACATTACAAGTAACTCAAGTTACGTAACTGCGACTGCGCGCTCAGACGGACAGCTCCAAGAACACTCAGTTCCGTGCTGGCTGTTCCCGTGTAAACTTACGTTCTTTTTTTGTGTTTTGAGAGAAAATTATAGTGTTTGCAGAGAGACAGTTTCGTTACTTTCATTGCCAAAGAGAT
This sequence comes from Synergus gifuensis, assembly GCA_904066015.1. Lineage (NCBI taxonomy): Eukaryota > Metazoa > Arthropoda > Insecta > Hymenoptera > Cynipidae > Synergus > Synergus gifuensis. The sequence goes on along the minus strand of CAJFCO010017881.1, from coordinate 50,452 downwards.
TGCTTCAATTCTCGTATCCGGGTTCACGGAAAGTAAGGTAGGCGTCCGCAAACTATGTTTTTCTCCCAGTTGAGCTTTTAGTGTAAAAATTTCGAGATTTAGAGTTATATAACACTCAGCCAACGCCCATATGGTGGCATAGCATAGTTTGGCAAATGAGTATTACAGCTATTAGTTTTCCTTAAGTATGTTTTGAGCATTTAATTTGAGAATTATATTTTGTCGGTGCGAATTCTGAATGACAATTAGTGAGACGTTCAATTCAGAACAAATTGTGTAATCTACCAGTTTTATTGTTGAGTCAACGCTCATGTCATAACTTCTCGCCATTTTGCACATTTTCGCGTTTGATGTATAAATTTATTTAAACCCAGAATAATTCGAGAACTCTGATTACCGAGTAGATTTAGAGATTTTGTTTTTCTAGTAATTTAAATGAAAAAGTTTCGAGCTTCTGGAATTGAAATCTTTATTCGATTTAATGTAACGTTAGATTCGACTAGAATGATTACGTCACTTGGATATAATTAGATCCAAGGTTATAAACCATTGTGAGGACAATGTATCATATCGTCTATAGCGATTATTCTGATATCCGTCACTTTCAAACTAAGGAATAATCAAATTGTAATGACCTTTCTTTTTTTTTGTTTCTCATCTCATCCATTAAGTTCAAACACTGTACACTATCTCACCTCATATCTTTTTATAATAAACTCTGATTTTTCTCTTTTAATAATTTACTATGTTGAGTTTGATTTGTTTCTGCGCCCCCACGAAATCCCTCTCCATCTGAGCTAGATTGAAAGGTTAAAGTTTAACAGTTAAAGTCGAAGTTAAGATTTCAAGAATAAAAATTTTGGCGGTATCAAGAGATACCTGGCGCCCTAACTGGCTTTAAAAAATTTTGTGCCTATTCAGAAAATTTTGTTGGGTGTTAGATTTTGGCGGCACTCAGAGGCCGAAAGTCCCTATAGGCTGAGACTGTCGTTATAATATATAAAATAAAGGATTACTTTAGCGTTAATTGAATAATTAATATAAATAATATAATAATTAATTAATTATAGTTAATTAACATAGTTAATAATTATAATTAATTAATATAATTAATTATAATTAATGAAGTTTTAATTAATATATTAGGTGCACAACTTTGCTTCCGCCGATTTCTTCCAAAATTTGAGGCTTTATTCTGAAAAAGTGATTACCTGTTTATGATTCAAAGTACTGTCCGTCACTAGCCACTACTTTTTGCCATCTTTCGGGCAATTGTCGGATACCATCTCGAAAGAACTTTGCGTCTTTTGAGGCGATCCACGAATCGATCCATTCTTTAACTTCTTCATAAGAGTGGAAATGCTGCTCAGCTAAGCCATGTGCCATCGATTGGAACAAATGGTAGTCGGAAGGAGCCATGTCTGGAGAGTACGGCGGGTTGGGTAAGACTTCCCATTTTAGGGTTTCCAAGTATGTCTTGACGGGTTTTGCGACATGTGGCCGAGCATTGTCATGTTGCAGGATAACTTTATCGTGTCTCTCTTGATACTGTGGCCGTTTCTCCTTCAAAGCTCGACTCAAACGCATCAATTGCGTTCGATACCGATCCCCTGTGATAGTTTCACTCGGTTTCAACAGCTCATAATACACCACATCGAGCTGGTCCCACCAAATGCAGAGCATAACCTTGGCACCGTGAATATTCGGTCTGGGCGTAGATGTGGAGGCATCTCCGGGCATTCCCCATGATTTTCTGCGTTTGGGATTATCGTAGTGGACCCATTTTTCATCGCCGGTTACAATGCGATGTAAAAAACCGTTCCGATTCTGTCTTTGAAGCAGCTGTTCACAAGCAAAGAAACGGCGTTCAACGTCTCTTGGCTTCAATTCATAAGGAACCCAATTTCCTTGCTTCTGAATCATTCCCATGGCTTTGAGGCGTTTCGAAATTGCTTGTTGAGTGACTCCCAATGATTCTGCTAATTCTTCTTGCGTTTGGCACGAGTCTTCAGCAAGTAATGCCTCCAGTTCGGAATCTTCGAAAATTTTTTCTCTTCCGCCGCCATGCCGGTCCTCGTCCTATCTCAAAATCAACAATTGAAAGAACTGTAAGGCGCTTTATAAATCATGAATCTATAAAGGACCTTCAGAGAACTGGTTGGCCAAATTCTGCAGGATCTGAGGAGATGCAGATGGACATAGCCCAAGCATTTGTTGAAAACCCACACCTTAGTTTACGCCGAGCTAGTGATGAGCGTGACGTAGCTCTTGAGACAGTGCGAAATATTTTAAAAAGCATTAATTTCCATCCTTACAAAGTTCATCTGGTACAAGAGCTCAATGAAGACGATCCTGATCGTCGGGTTGAATTTTGTGAAATTATGATGGACAGAATTGATAGAGATCCTCTTTTCTTGTACAATACAGTATTTTCAGATGAAGCTACTTTCACTTTAAAAGGTGAAGTTAACAGGCAAAATTGTAGATATTGGTCCGACATAAATCCTGATTAGATGTTGGAGAGTCACACACAATATCCACAAAAGATTAATGTTTGGGCCGGTATCTTGAATGATACATTGATAGGCCCTTTCTTCATCGATGGTAATCTCAATGCCCGTGCATATGAAGAGCTTCTCAGAAAACAAACTGTACCAAGAATAAGGGAGATTACAGGCGATAATTTTCAAAATATTTGGTTCCAGCAGGACGAAGCAGCGGCTCATTACGGTAAGGAGGTTCGAGCATATTTGGATACTCAGTCCCCTCATAGGTGGATTGGAAGAAGGGGTGAAATCGAGTGGCCTGCTAGATCTCCTGATCTGACACCTCTCGACTATTTTCTTTGGGGTTATTTAAAGAGCAAAGTATACTCAACGCAACCCCAAAGCTTAGACGAATTGCAGATTCGGATTCTGCAAGAGGCTACTTTGATTGATAGAGAGATGATTCGTAATGCTGTATTAAATTCTGTATTAAACTCATTTTTACAATCGCATAGCTTTTTGTCAAGAAGCTCAAGGTTTTCATTTCGAACATCTTCACTGAAGCGTGAGAGGCAAGGGGACTCACGCTACTCAAGTACCCCGAAACGTGAGAGGCAAAGGGAGTCACACTAATCAAGCACCCCAAAGGGAGCTCAATTTACTATGTCCACGTCGTTGTTCCTGGGTAATGCTAAACGTAAACGTAAACTGCTTGGAAAAAACCTTGTTAAAAACTTGAAGATCATCACCAAGATCAATACAGAGCTCACCAATGAATTTCTCATTGAAATTTACTTCAGGAATGACCTCTTGGAAAACTTTGTTAATTTCAAATAACCTTTAACTGACCTGGAACGTTACAATTGACCTATGACTTGGGTACGTGCCTGAACGTAGCATTTTCCGCTCTATCGATTGCAGATGTCAAAAGGGGGTTTCCACTTAAAAAAACAAAATTGACCTTCAAAAAGCCATGAAGAACAACTTCGAGGTCAAAATGAAGGTCATCATTGAATTCCTCATTGAAATTTACTTCAGAAATGACCTTCACTTTCTTGAAAAATATTTTACCTGGGGAAATATCCAACCGTCCCGGAACTTTTTAGACACCCTGTATAAAAAGGTACTAGCCTATCAACAATTCAAATAAGAAATAAATAAACAATAGAATATGTCGAACACTGTGTGGAAGAACCAAATCTCAGCATTTGTGGTAACTCACAATTTGGATCAAAGATGCGGTCTGCGGGTAACAAAAGCTAACGACAATCCACTCCATGACAAATTGGTGTAAAGATCATACTCGTTGATGGTATTCGTAGAATGGCCCGCCAACATGACATCCATCGAACCGATCATTCAAAAACTGAGTCTCTACAGGTTTCTCGTCCACATCTTATTAGTAAAATTCATTCAGTATAAATCGCCACGCTAAAACAAATTAAGAACACACACAATCCCGAATCAGCACTATCATCTTTTTACACAATAATTTGCAGATCACACAAAGGAGAAAATCTTTACCTGAGAGCTCTTCAGTACCGGCTTCAAGCGCAGCGAGAAGTTTATATATTTTATGCCCTTGTAAGGGAAAATTGAACTGAAAATACGTTGTCTGCTCCCTCGCTTGTCACCTGGGACTTTAACACTTTTCGTGATTTCAAACTCAGCGCGAAAGGTGATAGGCTGTTTAATTCGCGTCACACATTCATTTCACTTTCATGAACCATTCAAACGCGCGAATTAACAATTAATCGCCTCAATATGGAAGTTGGAAAAAAATGCTTTTGTTCTCGTAATTTTTTTACCGTTCGGTTTTTGAAAAAAATAAAAAGGGCACTGTATTCTACGTGGTCTACTCTATAAAATGGCACCAAACCGAAGCATATTCTTATAATAGATCCACAGTATGGGATTTTATAAATATAGTATCGGAAAGGAAACTCAAGGGAAAAAACACTTTTTTGGCTGGCAGACTTATTTATCGATAGCCACTGGCGGATTTACAAATTTGCCGCCAATAGGCTATTCAATTTTTGGCGCCCCTATTGACCTCTGAAATTCGATACCTTAGTTGACAATCATAATAATTACATTTATTCTTTTAATGAAATTGCAACTTTATGATTTGTGCTCTATCGTTCTATCGCGAAAAAATGACAATTTTTTGAGTTTAGTCCTCTGGTTTCTTGGAAATTGAGTTAAAAGTTTTGAAATCAACTTAGTTTGATAGTGCAACATTACTAGAAGATTATCCAAAAGCAAGCATCCAACAAAAAAATTTTTTAATAAACAATTAATTGTTTAAAACTTGATTTTCGCAATTTTCATTATTTTCATATTATTTTTCCTCATATTGTAAGTAATTCATCGCATAACATCATTATGATGGAAAAAGTTTGTATCTAAATAATAATTAACAATAATATAAACAAATTTAATTAACAAATGTAAACTTTGGGTGTTTTTTGAAGAAAAATATCGTTTTTGCTTCCTCATAGAGGAAGCTTTGTTTTCGATACATTTTCCAATATTTTTAAAATCGTTTAATTAAACTTTCCTCACGTGATAAATGTCTAATACAACATTCTAATCAATTGTGTGTGTGTGTGTGTGTGTGTATTAAGGTGGTCCTTAATAGGGATATTTTTGAATTTCTTTGCTTTCAAGGGCTCAAATGCTTCCAAATTGATTAAAAACTAGGGGTGCCATTGTGAGCATACATTCTCATCACACTTCGTGCGCTTGAATTCATTTAAAATATATCATTGTTGCTATATTTTAAATGAAGAAGAAAACTAATTTACTTAAGATTCTATCGACATTAAGGAATACATTATCATCATAGTACTCGCGCTTCAAACTATGTTTCATTTAAACAGCATACAAATTATTTATTTGTTGAGATTTGCGTTAAAATTGTTTTAAAAAATATTTTTGATGATTAAAACAAAAACTAATCATCATATTAAAAAATGGTCAAGGAAGAATTTGTAGATCTTTTAAAGACCAATAATTACGTTCCAGTGTTTGACACGTTACTGTTTGAAAGTAACGCGTTACCGTTACTTAAAAAAAAAATAACGCGTTACCGTTACCGTTACTTTAAAAAAAATAACGCGTTACCGTTACCGTTACTGAAAAAAAGTAACGCGTTACCTTTACGTTACTTTTTTTTATTAAATTTTTAATACATCAGTTTATACAGTTTCATAAATCATACATCTATACACTAGACTTTCCATAAAAAATTCTATTTTTCTTCAATAATACTAATTTTTCGAAAAGATCATCACTCATACGATGTCTTTTATCCAAAAGAATCAGTCCAGCTGTACTGAATAATCGCTCAACGGATGCACTGCTCGGTAATCCTGTATTATACCGGATGAATAATTGAACCTTACAATTTAAAAATTGTTCCACAATCATCATGGCGCATTTTAATGGAGAAAAAATATTTTGTTGATACATATATAACATAATTGCATCATGTAGAGCAGTAAAGTTACTGTAAAGAAAGCACACCATTTGATTGGTTTTCTTGATATTTAAATATTTAATCTAATACTGGGCATTCCAAATTTTTATAAAGTAACGTTTGGTAACGTGCGTTACTTAGTATTATCGTTACCAAAAAATTGTAACGCGTTACCGTTACCGTTACTTTTAAAAAAAAATAACGCGTTACCGTTACCGTTACTAAAAAAAAGTAACTTTTTTGGTAACGCGTTATAAGTAACGCGTTACTGTCAAACACTGTTACGTTCATATAATTTTCTCTGTATCACGCGTTATTTGGCTCAAAATTTGAATTTTCGATTTTCCAAGAAAATTAAAAAAATTGTTACGACAGTCCTGTAGAGCGTTCAAAAAGATATATTTTTCATCGTTTAACTCTTTTTCATATCGTGCATTATTTGGCTTTAAATTAATTTTTTTTTTTTTAGAATTTTCAAAATGCTCTAACTTTTTTAATTTTTATCAAATATGGCTGGCCAACGAACTCGGCCTTCATTTTAGGACACTAAAAGACTATACCAAAGGCCAATCCAATCGGTCAATTCTTTCTAAAGTTATCGTGAACGAAAAATAAAAATCTACAGACACACAGACACACACACCCACCCAGACACAGCCATACAGACATATGGATAAAACCATGTTTTTCGGGTTCAGGGGGACACAAAACGTGAAGATTTAATAAAAAATGGGGGGGTCAAATTTTACACAAATATAATACATTCTCTGATGAGAATGTTAAAAAAAAATTAATTTAAAGCCAAATAATGCACGATATGAAAAAGAGTTAAACGATGAAAAATATATCTTTTTGATCGCTCTACAGGACTGTCGTAACAATTTTTTTAATTTTCTTGAAAAATCGAAAATTCAAATTTTGAGCCAAATAACGCGTGATACAGAGAAAATTATATGAACGTAATTATTGGTCTTTAAAAGATCTACAAATTCTTCCTTGACCATTTTTTAATATAATGATTAGTTTTTGTTTTAATCATCAAAAATAATTTTTAAAAAAATTTTAACGCAAATCTCAATGAGACATAGTGTGAAGCGCGAGTACTGTGATGAGAATGTATTCCTTAAGGTCGATTGAACCTTAAGTAAATTAGTTTTCTTCTTCATTTAAAATATAGCAGCAATGATATATTTTAAATGAATTCAAGCGCACGAAGTGTGATGAGAATGTGTGCTCACAATGGCACCCATAGTTTAAATTATTTTAGTTTCAAATGAAGAAGAAAACTAATTTACTTAAGGTTGTATCGACCTTAAGGAACACATTCTCATCAGAACACTCGCGCTTCACACTATATTTTATTTAAATATCATATAAATTATTTATAGTTATTTAAAAATTATAATCATATTAAACTCTATACCTCGGTAAATCTTAGAATTAATAGAAAATTAATTTATTTAATGTTATATTGATCTTAAAAATCCTATTTTCAAAAAAGCGCTCAAGATTTTCGTTAGATATTATTTTTAAATCTCATTTAAACCTTGCGATTTGTGTTAAAATTTTTTTAAAAAAATTTTTATGATTAAAACAAAAAATAATCATCATATGAAAAAATGGTCAAGGGAGAATTTGTAGATCTTTTAAAGACCAATAATTATGTTCTTATAATTTTCTCTGTATCACGCGTTATTTGGCTCAAAATTTGAATTTTCGATTTTTCAAGAAAATTCAAAAAAATGTTACGTCAGTCCTGTAGGGCGTTCAAAAAGATATATTTTTCATCGTTTGACTCTTTTCCATATCGTGCGTTATTTGGCTTTAAATTAAATTTTTTTTTTTTAATTTTCGAAATGCTCCAACTTTTTGAATTCTCATCAAAAATGGCTGGCCAACGAACTCGGCCTTCATTTTAGGACACTAAAAGAATATATCAAAGGCTAATCCAATCGGTCAATTCTTTCGAAAGTTATCGTGAACGAAGAATAAAAATCTACAGACACATACACATACAGACGTGAAGATTTAACAAAAAATGGCGGGGTCAAATTTTACACAAATATAATACATTCTCTGATGAGAATGTAAAAAAAGAAATTTTCCTCTTTAAAACACACCCAGAATAGACACTTGTGAATGTAATTTGTTCAAATTATTGTTAATAATTATTTTAATTTGGAATTTCTTCATCATAGTAATGTTATGAGATGAATTAGTCACAAGATTTTTAAAAATAATATTAAAATTAAAGAAATGTGAGAAAATCAATTTCTAAGAGATAATCTGTTTATAAAAATATTTTTTGTTTAATTTTCACAGTTGAATTATCTTTTAGTATCATTGCACTAAAAAATTGAGACAATTTCAAAAGTTTTTACGAAATTAAAACTAAAAAAAAGACTTTTTTTCGTTCTTTTTGTTATTTGTTATAAAATTTGTTTATAAAAATTGGGAAAATGATTGTTCAGTTATCTTTAATATTTAAACTACATAAAGTTAGCTAATTATAAGTAGACACTAAAAAAAACGGTATTTTTCTTTAAAAAACACCCAAAGTTTACATTTGTTAATTAAATTTGTTTATATTATTGTTAATTATTATTCAGATACGAACTTTTTCCATCATAATGATGTTATGCGATGAATTACTTACAATATGGGGAAAAATAATATGAAAATAATGAAAATTGCGAAAATCAAGTTTTAAACAATTAATTGTTTATTAAAAAATTTTCTTGTTCGATGCTTGCTTTTGGATAATCTTTTAGTAATGTTGCACTATCAAACTAAGTTGATTTCAAAACTTTTCACTCAATTTCCAAGAAGCCGGAGGACTAAACTAAAAAAATTGTCATTTTTTCGCATACATTTGTTTATTTATAAAAGAATGGAGACCTTTTTCAAAAATCGGCCTCGACAATTCTCGCCTGAATTTTATCAGCTTTTTTAAAAAAGAAAAAAAAACATTCAAATCGGTCCACGGGTTCAGCTGGAATCGTATTTTGAACCAAGAAAATGACTTTTTCCCCACTGTGCGTCGGTTATTCAGACGTTAGTGTTCAGTATACTGTACAGTACTAAAATATTGAAGTTTTTGTTAAATTTTCGAGATTCGTTTTCTCTATGCATATAATAAATGTTTTTTTTTTTATATATTTTTGTAAGACAAAAAAAATTTTTTGAGCCAAATTTGCCGTCCTCTAAAACCTGCCGCCCTAGGCTCCAGCCTACTCAGCCTACTGGTAAATCCGCCACTGTCGATAGCTAGGTGGAATTTTATGTTGGAAAACTGTTCTTCTACACTTGTATAATATGTTGGTAAATCGGTCAGTGCGTAAACGAAGTCCGAATGAGTTTTCAAGGCGATAATTCTGCGAAGTCAAAACTATTTCTTCTCTTATTGTGGATAAAATTTAATTTTTTCGCATCGAAACAAAAGAAGGTACAATAAGTTGACATGTTCACCTCTACACTGAGGATATTTTTTGTTGCAAGTAATATTTACCATGAAATCGAGGTAAACATTACATTTGCTTTTTTCTGTGAAATCAAAAAGGACAACGTAAAAAAACGCTATTTCTCGTTTCCGATCGCCGCGATGTTTATATGATTACATGTATCAGTCGTGAAATGAATTTGATAGAGTAAACAGTTAACAACCTTTTTAATTTATTTTTTTATCGCTTTCTCTTACGTACTTAGCTCGGAAACTGAGTTTCCACAATTTTTCCTCTCATTTTAGGGCCTACAGAAGAGGATAAGATTGGTTGGAGGACCGACTGTGCCACTAAATTTTTTTTTTTTTTTTTTAAAGTGTCGACAATGAAAAATTGTAGAGAAATGCCCAAATAAGATAAAGAGAACCATATGCAGACTCAAAATTAGATATTCTAATATTGAAAACATATATACAGGTTTAGTCTACAATACGAGTTGAGATGCGTACAAAAATAAAAAGTATCACAGATTCTTGTTGTAACTTGCTATACATAAAGTATCATGTACTTATTTATTTGATTATTTCAATTTGCATCCATAGGCTCTTCTAATAAGTCCTTTATCGGTTCACACATATTAACACCTGCATTTTCATCTTCATCGTCTGTAGACTCTGTTTCCATTTTTGCTCCCTCTTCATAATACTTCTTTGTTGCTGCTTCAAGAATTTCTTTCTCCATACCTTCCATGGTAACTTTCTGTAAACCCTGAACATAAAAAATTTAGTGTAAGATATATTCAATAAATACAAATATATGGCGTTTAACAACCTAACGCTCGCTTAGAAAGGTTTATCGCTGCTACAAATGATATCAAGTTTAATAACTTTAGTTTTAAATGGAAAGGAGAACTAATTTACTTAGCGTTCTATTCTATCAACCTTAAGGAATACATTCTCCTCTCGATACTCGTGCTTGATTAAAAAAATTATCTTGATGATTTACTATTGATTCTATAAACCATGTGCCCCCTGCACGGGCACATTCTCATTATAATTCAAAGAGTCATCAAGAAGAATCACAAAATTTAAACAAAGATGTTAAGATATCAAAAAAGAATTTCAAGATGTTTTAAGGGATTTCCTATTCTAAAAAGGACATGAATTTCGGCTAACTTCATAGCGTTACCTTTACATGCATTTCCTGCATAAACACTGGTTACGCATGAAGTGAGCGTCAAGTCGTGAGTATTCTCGACTTGGCGCGAGGATTTAAATTTTCATTTCACTTTCTATAAACGAAACACGCGCGCTCAAGCGCGCGCCTAATCTCGTAAAAAAAATTAGAATAGTTTCAAGATTTTTACAAAAAATTTCAAGAGTTTTAGCAATTTAAAAAATGTTAGGCTTTCTCAAAGGATTTCAAGACAATTATAATGATTTTCAGGACCTTAAGTGTTTATTCCTGGTTTAATTTTTCTTTGTCTATTTTTTTTAATCGGCTTAAATCATGCAAAAACATTCCTAGAATCAAAATCTACAACGCCCAAATATCGACTTAAATTCAAAATTTCTTAAAATCAATTCTTCCGAAGCAACTTTAATGCTCCACAATCACAATTTCTGGTCATTTCTCGAAATCATGTTTTCAAAATCGGCTGGCAGTAGAACTCGAAATGTTTTCATCCGATTGACTTGAAATTTGAACTATAGCTTTGATTATACTGGACAACAAAATATGACCTATGTCGGGTTGGGACGAGATATATCATTTCCATGGTAGTTTTCTGTGCTGAATCCAAATTTGACCTCCGTTTTTTTCGTTGATCTCAAATTTTTGAGTTTTTTTGAGTTAAAAATTTTTTCGAAAAATCACAAATCGTGTGATGAAAGGGTGAAAACATTTTTTTCGCGAAAAGCGATACATGCTTTCGATGCGTCTTTTAACGCAGAATCCATTGGTGTTTTTGTTTTTTCGATATCTCATATAGTTTTTGATATATTTTTAAAAAACCAAAAAAAAAACACGAAAAAAAATGAATTTACAAAAATCCTTATATTTAAGTGAATAAATTTTATTTTTTAGTCTCTGAGGTCTCATTCTCTTCGTTTTTTGATGCAGAAAAAATTTTAAAAGTTTACAGTTCCAGCTGTAACGGTTCGGAAGTTACATGACAGAGAACTTGTCTCTTTCTATAGAGTTCCCAATTTAACGGTTTACAAGTACTCGAGACGAATCATTGTACTTTTTCTAATATCTCATTGCAGTAATGTCTTTAATATTTGCAATAAGAATAATAATAATAATTAAAAAATTTTTTAAATAAATTTATAAGCTGCTACTTATATTCCCTAGAAACTTTTTCTTTTGCATGCTCGACGGTGATGAGCATTTGGTTCATCAGTCATGAGCCTCCAGCAGTAGTCTGCTAAAGCGTTCACACTCCAGTTACTTTGATAACTGTTATCTCTTTTCGATTTCAGCGATTTCTTGATGAAACCGTTCCCCGTGTTCATCACTGACTGCCCCTAAATTTTCTGGAAAGAAGTCCAAGTGCGAGTGAAGAATGTGAATCTTTAGTGACATGTTCACTTTCATTTCCTTGAAGTTCTGCAGCATAGTGTTTATCAGGTGTTTGTAGTTTCTGGATTTTGTGTTCCCCAAGAAATTTGGAGCATGCAAAAGAAAAAGTTTCTAGGGAGTATAAGTAGCAGCTTATAAATATATTTAAAAAATTTTTTAATTATTATTATTATTCTTATTGCAAATATTAAAGACATTACTGCAA
>CAJFCO010017881.1:26766-38157 GCA_904066015.1 Synergus gifuensis | reverse complement strand
ACTTATAAATATATTTAAAAAATTTTTTAATTATTATTATTATTCTTATTGCAAATATTAAAGACATTACTGCAATGAGATATTAGAAAAAGTACAATGATTCGTCTCGAGTACTTGTAAACCGTCAAATTGGGAACTCTATAGAAAGAGACAAGTCCTCTGTCATGTAACTTCCGAACCGTTACAGCTGGAATTGTAAACTTTTTAACAATTTTTTCTGCATTTTTTCTGTATCAAAAAACGAAGAGAATGAGACCTGAGAGACTAAAAAATAAAATTTATTCACTTAAATATAAGGATTTTTGTAAATTCATTTTTTTTTCGTGTTTTTTTTTTGGTTTTTTAAAAATATCTCAAAAACTATATGAGATATCGAAAAAACAAAAACACCAATGGATTCTGCGTTAAAAGACGCATCGAAAGCATTTATCGCTTTTCGTGAAAAAAATGTTTTCACCCTTTTATCACATGATTTGTGATTTTTCGAAAAAATTAACTCAAAAAAACTCAAAAATTTGAGATCAACAAAAAAAAATGGAGGTCAGATTTGGATTCAGCACAGAAAACCACCATGGAAATGATATATCTCGTCCCAACCCGACATAGGTCATATTTTGTTGTCCAGTGTTACACAGGGCCACAAAAAAAAAGTGGTCTGAACTTTACATCTGACTATGCTACCCTTATAGATTTTGATCTGCTGAATCCGAATCCGGCCTCAGAATTTTCCCTATACCCTACAATTTTCCCCTAGCCTAGGGTAAATGTGTGAATTTTAGAAGTTCCAGGTTCCGTTGTAGTTATATTTGTCCTCGTAAAAGTTAATGGAACAAGGTCGTTCCTACATATTTCGGGTCGCTTTTAGTTCAAATTTGACTTTAGAATTTTCATTAATTACCTGAGAATTTCCCTAGCCTATGGAAAAATGTGCATAAATGTGCAAAACTTGAGGCTTAACGGAGCTTTTGTTTGTGCACGGAAAAGCTGATGTCTTTCCGTACTTTTTATATCTGACAAGTTTTTTGCAGTACCTCGGGTTTTCTCTAGCCTGGGGAATTTTTTTAATTAGATTTCACAGGCCCACAAAAAAAAAGTAGTCTGAACTTTACATGTGACAAAGCTATCCTTATGGATTTTGAGCTGCTGAATCCGAATCCGGCCTTAGAAGTTTCCTTAGACTCTACTATTTTCCTCTATCCTAGGGTAAATGTGTGAAATTTTGGAAGTTTCAGGCTCCGTTGCAGTTATATTTATCCTCGAAAAAGTTAATGGGACAACATCGTTTCTACATATGTCTGGTCGCTTTTGGTTCAAATTTGAGTTTAGAATTTTTTTGAAGTACCTGAGAATTTCCCTAGCCTAAGGGAAAAAGTGTATATATGTGCAAAACTTGAGGCTTAACGGAGCTTTCGTTTGGGCATGGAAAAGCTGATGTCTTTCCGTATTTTTAACTGCAAATTTTATATCTGACAAGAAGTCAGATATAGCTATTCAAAAATGTAACATGTGCACGTCGGCTTTTTCGTGCAAAAAAAAAGAACCCCCATAAAAGCTTCAGTTTTCCCCAAGGTTCTTCTTTCATCTCTAGGCAGGGGGATCGTAAGGCAATGCAGAAAATTTTGATGCCGAATTGGTTATCTTAGCTATTGAAAATACGCAAATATTTCTCTTTTACCTAGCGAAAATGGAACCTCTGTAGAAACTCTACTTTTTCTCAGTTTTTCCCTTTTTTTCCCTAGGCTAGGGAAAATCCGAGGTACTGCAGAAAACTTCTTGTCTGATATAAAATCTGCAGTTAAAAATACGGAAAGACATCAGCTTTTCCGTGCTCCAACAAAAGCTCCGTTAAGCCTCAAGTTTTGCACACATATGCACTTTTTCTCTTAGGCTAGAGAAATTCTCAGGTACTTCAAAAAAATTCTAAAGTTAAATTTGAACTAAAAGCGACCCGAAATATGTAGGAACGACGTCGTTCCATTAACTTTTACGAGGATAAATATAACTGCAACGGAACCTAAAACTTCTAATATTCACACATTTACCCTAGGCTAGGGGAAAATTGTAGGGTATAGGGAAAATTCTGATGCCGGATTCGGATTCAGCAGGTCAAAATTTATAAGGGTGGCATAGTCAGATGTAAAGTTCAGACCACTTTTTTTTTGTGGCCCTCTGTTATCTACTGAAGTACGCACGATTTTAACGATTGTTGAACAGAAAAAAAAGTTATAAACAATTAAGGTTGATATTTATCGTCAAAAAATTCATTGATATTTTTTGTCAAATCTTAAAAGGCCTTCCAGCCGCGGAAATACAGCCTCCATTTTGAAAAAAACGCAGATAAATTTTTTTTTTAAATTCCAATGTTGCTTATTCCAATGATATATTATTTTTACATCATTCGTCTCAAATGTCTTTGGAAAAAAATCATTAAAAAAAGTCTTTTTTTAGGAAATTAGCCGGAAATAACCCCTTAAGGGCATGTAATATTTTACCATAAGAGCAATTTAGTTTACCCAATTATACATGCATAATAATAAATATTTTTAGCTAATAAGAGTCAATAAACCTTTGTATATATGAAGCGAATGTTTATTGACTCTTATTAGCTACAAATATTTATTGTTATGAATACATAATGGGGTAAACTAAATTGCTCTTATGGTAAAATATTACATGCCCTTAAAGCGATCTTAAAACATTTCAAGTGATTTTAAAGAATTTTAAAGAAATAGAAAAAAAATTCAAATTAGTGTTAGACCAATTCTGTAGGGCGTTTAAAAAAGAAACGTTTTCATCTCTAGACTTTTTTTTCATACCGTGCGTTGTTTGACTTTAAATTTAAATTTTCTTCTTTGTTTTTTTAATTTTCGAAATGTTGTTTGAAAATTTTTGTTTTATCGAAAAAAGTCATAACGATTACTTTTTCAAATTTTTGAGTACTGCGTATATATCCGTGTATAGAATTTTTGAATTTAAAAATAAATTTATTTCAAAAATTTTCAAAATGGTTCAAATTTTTTAATTTTTATCAAAAATGGCTGGCTATCGAACTTGACTTTCATTTTAGGTGAGTAAAAGGTACACGAAAAGCCAATCCAATCGGTTAATTGTGTCAAGATTTTCAAGTAATATGAAAGCATGTAAAATGTTTTTGGATTCTTTGAAATCTGATGAATCTTTTGAAATCGTTTATAATATGTTGAAATCCTACGAAAAATATTTAAATCTCTTGAAATTACTCGAAGATTTTTGATATTTTTCTTTGAAATATCTTGAAATCTTGTTAAATTCATGTTACCATATATCCTTAGAATTATACACTCATTTCGAAATTTCCAGTTTATGGGAGGAGTTTTTATGACGAGTTTTTTTTAAAGAATAAAGTCAAATTATTGGAGATTAAGATAAGTATTTGTCTTAAAGTAAGATTTTTAAAAACGATCACAAGCATAAACTATTTAAAAAGACGAGAGCTTTAGCGCGCGCATGACATTCTAGTAAATTCAAAAACTTACCTTCATAGCGCTAACTTTTTCCATGTAATAATTATACACAAATTTAGCCATATGCGGCATGTCCTCAATTTCCATTGGAGGAGCAGTTGGAGGACTTTCGTTTGGTCTGCTCGAGGGATAGATCTCATGAGGCAATAGTGATAACTTTAATGGTCGACGCATAAGCTGATTGAATGCTGGAGTGAGTTCAAAGCAATTCTTGAAGAGAGAAACCCTGGCGAAGACGTAGAGTCCCAATCGGGCTCGAGACATTGCTACAACAAGACGTCTTGCGTCTCGCAGATGACCCACTGCTCGTGTTTTCACCAGTGATAAAAGAATATAATCGTTTTGTTGACCTTGGTACTTATCGACAGTGGTAACTTTATTCGGCCGACCGATCAAGGGATTGTTGGCGCATCTGTATGGGCAAGAACATGATCAAGATTAGAGTGTCATTTTTATTACTTATTATTGTCAAAACAATTTTTCTTATAAAAGTGTAAATAAAAGTGATAGGTATAAAAACTATGTAATCTTTACATACCTAATATTTATCACGTCACGAATAAGATGTTTTTGGCCGTTATAAGTCGTCAAGATACTGATTTTATCAGCAGGATATCCTAAAAGACGCATATACATAAACACTGCAACGCAATACTCGGCTTCTGCAAGATTTTGGTAAAAGTAAGCGCTAGGTTCGCTTTCCCCGACCCCATTAAAATCCTCCACGTTGATTAATTGAAAATCATAAAGAAACCCAGCATTTGCCACTAGATATTCTGCACCTTCTTCAACATGTCTTAAATTGCCAAGTTTCTTGTAACGCCAATTGTAGAGATTACAAATGCTTGGTCTGGCACGACCTTGGCCGTCAAGATCAACTGTTGGAACTCCCAGTCTCACAAATCTAGCGAAAAGAGATTGTTCCATATTTGAGTACTTTTGAAATGCCATATTTTTAATTACAGGCGGTAATTGATGATGATCTCCTATCATTATCCAACGTTTTAATCGATTGTAACCATCTTGTGGATTCTGCAAAAGTAGAGGAATAAAAGTCTCAATTTCTAAAATCTGGGCTGACTCTTCCATAAGAATATTATCGTATGTAAATCCCATATCAACGAGCTCTCGTCTTTTAAGGGCAGCGTGCGTACAGGTCATTGCAATTATTTTAGCTTCCTTTACAAGTAAATATTTGGATCGATCAAGACCGGACCGCAGAAGTTCGAAAGCGCGAAATTCTTCAAGTTGAGTGAATATTCGCTCTATGTATCTGAAAAGTATTAAAATAAACATTAGTGATTACAATTTATTTCCTTTTTTGTTTTTAATAAATACAAATACACGTACCTAAAGCAACTCCGTGCAATTTCATAATCTTCATCAAATGACTGACATTTGAATAAGGGTTGTGGTGCATTGTCAAAAAATTTATGGAATGGGAATTCTTCTTTAACAAACGAAAGCGCGGAAGTACTCGTGCTGCCTCCTCTTTTCTTGATCCTGGTTTCAAAACGTTCCCAACGAGTCTGTACTTGGTACATAAAAAAATGACCCGCTGTTTCACATGTATAAGCTACATCACCTTTGACGTTCAAAGATTCCTGATAAAAAAATTTAATTAAATTAAACAGTGCTATAAAAACACAGAAACACTTAAAACCAACCATTGACACCTATACATACTTGTAATCTCTGAACTTCTTCGAGGAGATTCATTCGTTTAGCCAAAACGTAATTTACTCGTCCGTATCTACTAAAATCCTTCTCAGTCTCTAACGCTTCTTCACCATGACCGAGACGTAACAGATGTCTCTCGTCAATATCGAGAGCCATTATTTTCTCGAAAAGCTGATTTAAAGCTTGATTAGAGTGTGTTACGATTAAAGTTCTCTGGTTGGGAAAATTATGATAAAGGTTGGAGATAATCTGTACTGCAACATCTGTTTTTCCAGTACCCGGAGGACCGACAACGAGTGTGAGCCCTGGTTGCATTCCAGCTCGAATCGCTTCAACTTGAGTCGGAGTGAATGGAATTTGATTTCTATCAAAAAGAAAATTAAATGTATAGAAAAAATAAAACATGCCATTAATAAACTATCGTTAAGGGTTAACTATAAAGTTTAAAGCAGTAACGGTGGTCTTTCCCGTTTAATATAAAAAACAAAAAAAAACTGAGTTTATATATGAAAGTTACTCACTTTTTCGGTTCGTTAGCCTTATAAGGTCCCCTACTGGGTGGGACATGAGGTTCCGCAACTATTATTTTTCTTATAGGTCTTTCATTTTGTTTATCTAAGACATCCTCGAAAGTTAAGCGAAATGGACGTATAAGCCTTTCGGGATCGTCAGTCGTGACTTGTACTTTATATTCAGGAAAACTTGAACGCAAATGATCAATATCCAAAAAAGTGTCATTAAAATCCATAATTGCGATTTCATTAAGCATTCTGTGAACGAAAGAAATGAATTAATGTAACTTGAATTCACTGCAGTTTACAAAAAAAGGACACTTTAACCAAATTATTTGTATTTAAGGGGGTCATCTCATGTGACAGGTGTTTTTCTTACACTTTTTGCTTCCTCATGGAGGAAGCTTTGTAGTGGTGACACAAATCCACTTTCTAAAAAAAGGTTTTTTTGAACATATTTTAAGTGGAATATATCTATTATGATGTCCTGAAAAATTTTGTGTGTGTGTGATGCTTTTAACGATCCTGCAATATCTTTAGAACGCGTATAGATAAATGGATGAAATTTGGTATATATATTTTACTATTTACCAAGTTAAATTTTTTTACAAGGGTTTACCAAAATATTTAATTTTACAAGTTTCGTGAACTTTTATAATTTTCGAAAAATTCATTTTTCCATTATAACTTCTCAAATATTCAAAATTTAAAGCTGATGTAAGGAAAATGAAGATTCCTTTCATCTAAACGAATCGAATGACCTACATGATTAATGCATTTAATTAAAAAATAAGGATATTATGGTTAATTGTATTTTTAAAAATTAATTTTTCGAATTTAAGTTGTCAAATAATAAAAATTTAAAGCTGGTGTAAGGGAAACAAAGATTCCTTGTGTCTAGACGAATCGACTGACCTACAAGATTAATGCATTTCTTTGAGAAATAAGAAAGTTATGCTAAATTAATTTTTTAAAAATCAATTTTTTGAATATAAGTTTTCAAATAATAAAAATTTAAGGAGGTTCCATCGCTACTGCCGAGAACATTCGAATGCGTAGTCGTAATACCTACACTCGTGAGATTGCGATGTTGTCAGATTGCGATAGTCAACGGTCAGAAGCGCAAGTTTCGTGATTAATTATTTCTTTTTCATTTATATGTACAATAGGAACCAAATGCTTAATATTCTTTTTGCAGCACAATTTTGAAATACTTGTTTTTCGTTTAAAAAATTATCAATAACATCTTAACAGTGGTTACTTAAATATCACTCAGTAAAGAGCTCAAAAACGCCATCTCTCGTAAGAAACAATGTTAAATATGACGAAATTAAAAACGTTAATAACTTATTTATAAAGTACCCTAGGCTTCTGAGATTTTAACTGAGTACTTTTGGTGATCACATTTAGATATCGTGAAAGTTTGATTGAAATAGTAATGAAAATTCTTGTAGCGATGGTACCTCCTTAAAGCTGGTGTAAGGGAAATGAAGATTCTTTGTGTTCAGACTAATCGATTGACCTATATGATTAATGCATTTCATTGAAAAATAAGAAAGTTATGCTTAATTAATTATTTTTAAATCAATTTTTCGAATATAAGTACTCAAATAATAAAAATTTAAAGCTGGTGTAAGGGAAATGAAGATTCCTTGTGTCCAGACGAATCGATTGATCTATACAGTTAATGCATTTCATTGAAAAATAAGAAACTTATGCTTTATTGTAATTTTCGAAAATGAATTTTTCTCATATAACTTCTCAAATAATCAAAATATTATAAAAATACTTAATGCTTCCTTTATGAGGAAGCAAATCATATTTGCTTACAAGAAGCAAAGTGCTCATTGAATGAGCAAAAAAGTTGATACATGACAGCTAGTTTCTGAATTTATTGTGACAGGCCAAATTGTCTGGTTTTTTTGTATGTATATTTATGAACTATTCAAGTCATTATAAATTTTTTTACGTTAAAATGTACTGTCAAATCGATTGCAGACACCTGGATTGACATCCGTATAAAAAAAAAGTAGGGTGATGGTCGACACGATTCCAGCTGTTCTGTTGATCTGAAATTAAAAAATCAACGACCGTTTTAATTGGTAGATCTGCGGCTACAGCCGGTACAAAAACTGAGTCAAAATTTTGAATATTTTTTTTTCGTGAACTGTCGAAGATAAAAACACAATTTTCATTATATTTTTTTGTTCGTAATTTTTTTAATTGAAAAAAAAGAAATATAGATATCACAATGATTCTGGTACGGGCTGGAACTATCTATTAGTTTTTAAGATATCGTGTTGACCGTTGTGAAAAATGGCGTTTTGAGAAAAACGCGTTTGAAATTTTTTTCGCCTATGTTTAAGTAAATTCTGTATTTTCTTTGGCCGTATGCTGATTGCCACGAAACTTACGTTTTTTACTTCGAGACGGATTTGCAATTGTAGATTTACTGCCTTTTTTGTCGCTCATTTTTATTGCACGAAACTGCGCTGTTAAATGCAGACAAAACTGAAATGTGATAAGCGTACCAGCGCACCCGAATGCGTCTGCTACTATATATATCTGCCACTTCTTAACGAATCCGAATTGCCAAAAATCCTTTCACGCACATTCTAGATGTGTTTAGGAAGCTATTTGTGCAAAAAAAAATCGATTTTTTTTACCCATCACATGAGATGACCCCCTTAAGTATTTTAAACATAAAAATATTTTACCGTGAGTAGTGCGCGGCACCGGGATCACTGTACCCGAGAATAATATTGTGAAGCCAGTCCGGTACTACGCATTCCGTATTCATCAGTTCTCGAATAGTCTCTAACACTGCTTTAAAATTATTTTCTTTAGGCTTTCTTCGCATAAGAATATGGAAGCCTTCATAGACATCATCCATTCCCTGACTGACATTATTCATGTCGACTCGGTATTGGTTAGAGTCCAACCAAACTCGATACGTTCGCGTATCACCCTCTAAAATTGGTCTTGGTTCTGGGCCATCTTCAATTACTCGGTTGTTTGAATCTAGTAATCCCTCGATTTCACAACCTCTCACTGTCGACAATCCTACTTGGGGCACAAACGGTAATTTATGATTGTACTTAGTACCAATAGGATTTTTTGGCTTTACGGTGATTAGGAAACAGACGTCGTGTTTCCTAAGGTTCTCCCATTCCGATTTAATTTCCTTTCTCACATTTAAATTAATCTCAATATCTGCTCGTACTCGGGAAGGTCTATTTTCGCCAATATTTGGTTTGCCTACATCAACAATAGTGAACTTAGTTATTGGTTGAGCCATTCTTGCCCAACCGCCAAAGCAAACTTTGCCATATTCATCAAGCCTATTAAAAAATTAATGAATTAATGTAAAATAAAGTTAACGCAATTCAAAATGTTTATTAGAGTAGTAAAAAATTATCATGCTTCACCCTGGACTCAGTCGACTAACAGCATCCTCAATATCCTGTCTGATTTCGTCTAAGAACACATTATAAAAAACATTAGTTTTATGGAATAAATTATTATTCTATATTATACAATGTTAATGAGCAAAGGAAAAAAGATAAGTAATTGTTGACACTCACAAGTGGATTCAAGGCGAAACAAATTGAAATTCCTTAAAAGGTAATCATGCAAAGTAAGAAATTGAAGATTAAGCTTGGGTAATGCGAGACATCCTTCACCGGAGAAGTATTCTGTTGGAACGATACTTTCATTCCATATAATATCTTCAGTTGGATACAAGGGCATTTCGTTTAACTCTTCCAACTGTGATGGTCTGCGCTCATGTCTTGATATCTAAAATACAATATTAGTACATATAATACATAAATTATAGATAACTAGGAGCAATATTCTTGAAAGTAGTGTATAAATATTTAATACATACCAATAGTTCTCTGAGAAATTCCAAATCTAGTCTATACCAATTTTCAACATCCTGACGTTCCTCTGGTGGCACTAAACTTAAATGAGTAGCCATCAACTTTAATTTTTCGTGACTGAAAAGAAAATAATTTAAATTAATGTTTAAACATCGGGACATTATTTCTCGATAGTGTTCTAGAATATTGCTAGAGTATCGTTGTTTATTTACCTCAAAAAACCAAAGTGTTTGTCCAAAGAATCTCTTGTGTCGACACTCGCAACATTGGCCATCGAAAAATTGCGAAGTTCCAAGAACTTGGAAAAAGCGACTCTCTGAAAAAGTTGAAAGATTTCTCATAAGAATAATTTTATCTTTTAAAGGAATGATTAAGAATAAATAAAAACTAGCTGTGAATTCGATCTCGGGTGTTCCATTTAACTATATTTATATTTTTTGTGCTCATTTTTTGAGCACTTTGCTTCTTCATTATGATGAAGTTGCAAATGAATGAATTAGATTACTTAATCTTACACGATGCAAAAAACCTTTTACTTTCTTACATTAGCTTTGAATTTTGGTTATTTGAAAACAAAGAATAAAACCAAATTTTTCAAAATTACAAATAAAAGCAAAACTTTCTTAATATTCAACAAAATGCATTAATCATAAAGATCGATCGATTCGTCACGACGCAAGGAATCTTTCTTTCCTTTACATAAGCTTTGGATTTTTATTAATTGAGAAGTTATTGTCGAAAAATCAATTTTTTAAAAAAATTCTAAATGTACATGTTAATTAAGTTAATAGGGCAACAAAAAACGGCGCAATCAATATATCCACACAAACAACACAGACACATCCAGACAATTGATTAGAATGTTGTATTAAACATTTATCAAGTGAGGAAATCTTAATTAAAGTGTTTTAAAAATATTGGAAAATATAACGATTATAAAGCTTTCTCTATGAGGAAGCAATTGATACCTATTAAAGATCTTACCTGAAGAGACGTGATTTTCGAATAATGTAACTGAGTCATGTCATGATCTGTCAGTGGTTCTCCTGTTTCCTCATTAATTTCAAACCTAGCATAGAACTTGAGCATCTCCAACAGCTGAAAATTATCAAAATTAGTTTAGTTCTAATTATACCAGAAATAGTATATACAGAATGTATTAAATCTGAAAAACCTCGTTTTATTATTATTATTATTATTATTATTATTATTATTATTATTCCGAACAGAACGGAATAATAATAACCATTTAACCGAAATTCATTTTGTCGTATCAAAATTTGCTCTAATATTTATATACCCGAATTTTTGTTGTATCTAATCTCCGTTTATCCGAATTAACATTAATTCCACTGAGAAAAATAGTTCGCAAAACTTTACCGAACTCAGTTCAGTAAACTGGGGACATAGGGACATTTCGGTAAATTTTCACGTACAGTTCAGTAAAGTTAAATTAATGAAAACTTAATGCTTAGAACGTGAAATTTTGATAAATTTGAAGGAATATCTACCGAACTTAACTGTAATTAATACTTTACGTGGTTGTAGAAATTTTAATGTGCACATTTGTAAAATATTAGGTGTACAACTTTGCTTCCGCCGTTTTTCGATAGATGACTGCAACGGTAAGTGTCGGTTGAAATAGGCAGGTCAAAAATTTCATACAGTAAGCTTGGACATCTGTCAACATAACGATAGCACCACATTAGTGAATTTGTGTTTGCATCAGAAGCGTATTCTCGATCGAAGATGTCAGTTTTCGAGCCAAATTCTTGTCATTTGCGGGAAGTGTTGATTTTCTGCTTTCATTTG
>CAJFCO010017881.1:2667-16136 GCA_904066015.1 Synergus gifuensis | reverse complement strand
CGCGCGCGCGCGCGCGCGCGTGTGTGTGTGTGAGATAGTGTGCATGGTGTCGGTTCACTTCACGCTTCTGATTGGTTGATTATACCCAACTTTGAAGACTTTCTGTGCCCAAACTAAGGCCCAGATCAAATTTTGCCAAAGAACTTTTTTGTTTATTTTTTTGTCCTCTATCACCCAGTACCGAGATGTTCATAGGTGGTGGGACACCCCTTATACCTATATATATCGTTTATGACACTTACCTTCTGCTGGAATTTCTTCTAAAATCTTCATAAATTTTACCATCAACTTGTGCAAAAACTTCCGTTCCCACTCAAGTTGGTTCATCATCTGTGGATCGTCTTTTTTTAAGAGTTTATTCCAGTATTTTCGCCATTTTGGATGGTTTTTGAATTCCAGGCTTCTCCGCCCTGTTTGCAATGATATCCATGTTGTCAGAGCAATCAGCTTTTTAACTTCTTCTCTTACTAATTCCACTTCCATAGAATTAAAACAGTGATTCAAAAATACCACAAGTGCTGTTTGTTCTTTCAAGTCATAGTCAAGCGTACTCTCTTCAAGGCAAGCTCTAAGAACATTTTGAAAAAATCCAGCAAATTGTGCTGGATATTTTTTGAAGACTTCCCACACTTCTACTCGTTCCCGAAATTTTTCGTTGACCATTACGACTATGGATATTGTGTGAGACCTAGTTGCTTTATCAGCCTCATAATTTGGCCATAGGTAATTTTCCAAATATTGACTGAATTCTAGCATCATGATTCTTCGAATGGAAAATTTGGACACACATATTTCATTGATATATATGTTGTCAATGACTTCTTGATCAAATGGTAAGTGAGAATCAGCGGTATGTGGAGCCCAATATTTATTTGCATACTGTTGAAGAAAAAGTAACATCAATTAGAATAAAATTCCAACCAAAAAAATGGAACAAAATTTTATTTCAATTACAAATATAATTTATGTTTAATCGGAATAAATTAATTGGTTATGACAGTGGGTGTGATTTGCTCAAGATTAGCTTTTTTTTGTTTTTCGGAAAAAATAAAGTATTTTGGATTTTTTTTTCAAATCTTGCCATGTTTTTCAATTATTGTGATTTCAACGTTTTGCTTGTTCCAGTTTGCCAAATTTTTTCATTCTTTGGAGTGAAAAAATACTTCTCTTCTATATCAATGTTTGGAAAAATTAAATCACGAAGTTTTTTCAAAACAGTTATCTTTTTCTTTATCTGGAATATATTTGTTTTTGAAGGAAAAAGTCTATTTTCTCTTTACTGTTTTTGCATAATATTGTATTGTACCTGTATTTTTTACATCAGATTTTAGAATAGGATTAGACAAATGCTATTTTTTGGGACATAACGATATAACTGCGTCAAACACCCGAATATATGTATATTATTTATCACACCCGAAAATTTCAACGAAAAAAGGGTAGCTGCTCGAGAAAAATTTGTGTTTTAATTTTTCAAAAAATTGCAAGAACCTCGCCTTTTTTTTTTTATTTTTTCTTCATTTATATCATCAGCTTTGAAAGAGTGAAAAAAAGAAACTGAACAAAATTAAACAAGATATAAGCTTTAAATTTAAGGTAGTTCACGCGCGCGAAATTCGTCCAAAAGTTTAAGCTCAGGCAGATCCAAAACGACAATGCGTTTCTTCTAACCTTTCGTCAAAAATTTTTATTAGGTTTGTACACTCTCAGTCGTGACACAAACAAACCTATAATATACGTATATATCACATACTAGTTAAGGCTGTTGAAGTAACGGACAAAATGTCATTTTTTACTTTTCATTTTGAGGTCGTAAAAATATACGGTTATAAGCGCCGTTTGGCAGGGAAGTGTTTCTCGATGTGAAGAATTGGTCTTAAGGGCATGTGATACTTTATCATAAGAGCAAATTAGTCATACCAATTATACATTCATAATAATAAATATTTTTAGCTAATAAGAGTCAATAAACCTTCGTCTACATGAGACTGTTACGTACCAACCCTCTGAAAAATATTCTTTTTTTATATAAATCAATATTTCTTTAAAATTTCACTTGCGAGATTAGATCGATAAATTTCGCAAGCGAAGACCTCAATATAAAATAAAATATATCAAGAATATTTTTCCTGAGGTCACTGGCAGCAGTAACCCGAGCTGTCAACGCGACACAGCCTCGAAGTATGAACTGGATTTACGAAATAATTATTCAGATAGGACTTATTCTTTAAACTTTATAATTTGGTATAATAGTCGACAAATTCCTGTCCTTGTGCAAGACGAACAGAAATATTCAAACGTTCGCAAGTTTGCAAAATCAAATGCAACAGCGACCGATTTTGGGCTCTTGCCCTCTATCAAAAAATTCGCATTTCTGCAGTTATTAAAGTTTCAACACAAGAGAACTCAGTCAGAAGTTCTTCCACCCCGATTCCCTTCGATACACAAAATTCCTGACACTACAAAATTTCCTCACCAAATCCACCGATGGCACACTTACGACGGGCATCATAAAAACAAAGCAATTCAGTTGCTCTGGGCAGTCTGACGAACTTCTTACACGGGTAAAGAAGTCTCCCTTTTTATAATTTAAATCGGAAAATCGGCGCCCGTCTCTATAAATCGTTCGGTAAAATCCGCATTTCGGTACCTAAAGACTCTGGTTTTTCCGCGAAACAAAATTCAAAGTGAATTCGAGCAAGAGCAACTCAAGTCGCGAGAACTTTACGTGTGTGCGCTCATACGAAACTTCCCCACAACTCATTCTAATTGATTGAGTAGAAATAGTGAAGTCTTCTTCGAGTCAAACCAGTTCTATTCGTGAGTAAAATTCGCTTAAAGAAAAATGAATAAAAGGACATCCAAAGGACCGAAACAACCGGGTTGAATCTAACGAGGGACGTTAAACCTCCTAAATTCAACCCGATTTTGAGGACAAGATATCCCAAACTCACAATCGAAATCGCCATAATTTGGCTCGATTGTCAGCAGGGCTACCTTGGTTGACCAATGGACATCCTATTTCCGTCAACGGTATTTAATTAATATCTCCCTTTCTTAAATAATTTTTGGACTCGTAATTAGGACTTTTATCTTCGGACATTTCGGCGTGTGCGCTCACACGAAACGACCTTCGTGAAAATCCTTCAAACAAAAAGATCACGAGAATTCTGGATGCGGACTCGAATCTCAAAACGAGTAAGCATCCCGAATTTAAAAAGTAATCACCTGGCTCACGTGAAAAATCTTTAGAGAAGGGTGTTGGGATTTAATTGCCCTCATTCCTTCCGGTTCGACGCCGACTATAGTTTTCTCGGGTGATCTCAGTGAATAAACGCGTAGCGTGGGAGAGATTAGTTCGCGAAAGTGAACTAATTTAAAGACTAGAGTTGTTGAGTGCAACAACGCACATTGAACAAGTGTATGGCCCAATAGGGATAAAACGAACCAGCCTTTAGGAAAATTTTTTGAATTTGTAAAATTTATATTCTGTATAACAATTAATAACATATCATAAAATGTAAAATTTGTAAAAACAGGCGAACGCGTGCGCGAAAGTATGTGTTCGATTTTATATTTGAAAATAGATATCGTAAGTTATATGAAACAGTTAATACTGAAACTTTTTTCCCATTTCTCAAATAAAAAAATTGTTAAATGTCCTACTTTGAGTGAGGGTTTTGCCCCGCTGGTAGGGTTTTTTTTACCGATTTCAAGATACAAATTTATTTAAGAAGTTATGAGTACTTGAATTTTGAAATATTGTGGTATTAAACACAAGTTGGTAAAATTAATTTTTCGAGAAATTGTTTAAACAATTTTATCAACATTTCTCGATGTTTTTAGAGTCTTAAAAGAGCTTTAAATTATGCCCGAGATAAAATTTGATTTTATTCACTCATTCCTCGATTTTCCACTACGTTAAGCTGGCATAACAACACATATTTGTTTTTAAAAAAACTAATAAACAAAAAATCTGACAATTTCCGTTCTTTGATATTTCTAGAGCCTTAAATGAGCTTGAAATTGTGGTATAAAACAAGAGTTGGCAAAATCAATTTTTCGATAAACTGTTTAAACAATGGTTGTTTAAACAATTTTTTTGCAACTTTTTGCTCGATATTCTTAGAGCCTTAAATTATGACCTTATCGAAAATGCGTTAATTAATTTTTTAACGGGTTTTACAGGTATGGTGGTGCTAGATTAACGTTAAGCTAGCGCAATCAGCTTTTTTTTATAAAAATAAAAATGACATAATCCGGTCTTTAACATTTGAAGAGCCTTAAATGAGCCTTAAGTTATGGCCTTAGCAGAAACATGTTAATTAATTTAATTTAATTGAAATTTACTATTTTCATAGTTCACGATATTTACACATGTCAATGCTAAAAATGCCGCATGACTTGAGCTAACCTCAAATTACCAAACATTTAAATTTTTAACTATTTTAATAAATTTTCATCTACATAATTATATTCGATACTAGCTGTGAAGTATCAACTTTTGTGCTCATTCAATGAGCACTTTGCCTCCTGTAAGCAAATATGATTTGCTTCCTCATAGAGGAAGAAGCATTAAGTATTCTTTACATCAGCATTAAATTTTTATTATTTGAGAAGTTATATTCGACAAATAAAATAAAGCACAACTTTCTTATTTTTCAATGAAATGCATTAATCTTATAGGTCAATCGATTCGTCTCGACGCAAGGAACCTTTATTTTCTTTACGTCAGCTTCGAATTTTGAATATTAGAGAAGTTATAGTTGAAAAACTAATTTTTCAAAAGTAAATAGAACCATAACTTTGTTATTTTTCAATGAAATGAAATAATATTATAGACCAATCTATTCGTCTCGATGCAAGGAACATTTATTTTACTTACGTCAAGACAAAATTTTGATTATTTGAAAAGTTATAGTCGAAAAATTAATTTTTGAAAATACAATTAACCATAACATCCTTATTTTTTAATGAAATGCATTAATCATATAGGTCAATCGATTCGTCTCGACACAAGGAAACTTTATTTTCCTTACATCTGTTTTGATTTTTGATTATTTGAAAAGTTATAGTAGAAAAAAGAATCTTACGAAAATTATAAAAGTGCACAAAACTTGTGAAATGAAATATTTTGGTAAACCCTCGTAAAAAATTCAACTTAGTACGTAGTGGAATAAGTATCCCAAATTACATCAATTTATCTGTACGCGTTCAAAAGATATTGCAGGATCGTTAAAAGCGTGACATACACATGTACAGTAAAATGCAACGATGCCTACTAGGGTGGTTCAAAAATGCATGGCAAAAATTTTTCTGATGCTAGAGAGTCTCGATCCCCCCAATTCTTTTCTAAATCCGAAAAAAGAAAGGTCATATTTTTTTTTTTTTCTAATTTTGATTTTAACACATGCCACTTTTGACTTGAAGTTTCCCATGTAAATTGCATGGGGAAAAATCACTTTTTGGAGTTTTTGGAATAATTCTTCAGGGTTTCGAAAAATGTTATGGGAGATTATAGAGACTTGTTGAGGACTATCCAACAAAGAATTTCATGTACCACACATATGGGTTTGACACCCCTAACACACCCCCACGGTGCCTTGAAAACTACCCTTAAAACCAAAAATGTCAATTTTTCATAAAACCGGCCATCTGTGCACTTTATTCTCATTTTTTTTTTATAGAAATTATTTCTACTAGTCTAGTGGAATATTTATCAACATTGGTTAATTAATTTTCAATTATTTAAACAAATTCCATTTGTTTAAATAATTTTTTTTCAAAAATACGTTTGTCTTTATAAAAATTACTACTATTAGTCTATTAGAATATTGATTAACAGTTTTTAATTAATTTTCAATTATTTAAACAAATTGAATAAGTTTAAATAATTTTTTTTCCGAAAATCCTTTTTTTCTTATTAAATATTATTACCATTGATTTAATGGAATATTTATTAACATTGAAAAATTAGTTTTCATTTGTTTAAATAAATTCCATTTGTTTAAAAAATTGTTTTTCCAAAAATTCGAGGAATTCTAAATTTTTATCGTTACGTAACACAAACTTATTTTCAAATATTTTCCAATTTTGTTTCTCTCCGTTTGCAAACGAGGAGGACAGTTATAACTAGCTGTGAAGTTGTATCAACATTTGTGCTCATTCAATGAGCACTTTGCTTCCTGTAAGCAAATATGATTTGCTTCCTCATAGAGGTAGCATTAATTATTCTTTACATCAACATTAAATTTTGATTATTTGAGAAGTTATATTCGAAAAATTCATTTTCAAAAATTACAATAAAGCACAATTTTCTTATTTTTCAATGAAATGCATTAATCTTATAGGTCAATCGATTCGTCTCGACGCAAGGAACCTTTATTTTCCTTACGTCAGCTTCGAATTTTGAATATTAGAGAAGTTTTAGTTGAAAAACAAATTTTTCAAAATTAAATAGATCAACAATTTTGTTATTTTTCAATGAAATGAAATAATATTATAGACCAATCGATTCGTCTCGATGCAAGGAACATTTATTTTCCTTATGTCAAGTCAAAATTTTGATTATTTGAAAAGTTATAGTCGAAAAATTAATTTTTTAAAATACAATTAACCATAACATCCTTATTTTTCAATGAAATGCATTAATCTTATAGGTCAATCGATTCGTCTAGACGTAAGGAACCTTTATTTTCCTTACGTCAGCTTCGAATTTTGAATATTATAGAAGTTATAGTTGAAAAACAAATTTTTTAAAATTAAATAGACCAATAATTTTGTTATTTTTCAATGAAATGAAATATTATTATAGACCAATCGATTCGTCTCGATGCAAGGAACATTTATTTTCCTTACGTCAAGCCAAAATTTTGATTATTTGAAAAGTTATAGTCGAAAAATTAATTTTTGAAAATACAATTAACCATAACTTTATCAATTTATCTCTACGCGTTTTCAAGAAATTGCTGGATCGTGACACACACACACACACACACACACATCCGGACAATTTTTCAGGACATTATGTTAGATATATTGACAGTAAAATATGTTGAAGAAAACCTTTTTTAGGAAACTGGATTTTGTCACCACCCCAAAGCTTCGTCTATGAGGAAGCAAAATTATACAAAGGTTGAAAGATTTCTGCTAATTTTATTCTAAGCCCCGAGGTATACTCGAAAGTATGGAAAATGTCTCTTAGGAGAAATAGTTTTCGAAATATACCTTTCGAGTATACCTGGGGAGAAGGTTAGCAAAATCGTTTCCATCATTGTATAATTTTGTACCTGTTCTCTCCGTTTGCGAACGGATGTACCGTCAGTAATTTATGAGCAATTGCAGTGTTAACTTCAGTTTACTCTTGAACATGGCAGAATTACGGAAGAAAGTGTTTTTAGTTGATCATGAAGATCAGCAAATTATTGGAAATAAACTGCCAAGCAATTTGCAAGCGTTTAGAGTTTTACTTTACAATATGAGATATATAAAATTAAGTTTAAGATCAAGTGCCCATCTGGTAGTGGATGAAGTGAAAATTTTTTGGGCAAAGGCAAGCCTTCCGGTAAGAGATAACCAACGTTGTGTGGATAAATTAGAAAATTTACATAAAGAATACAGGAACATACAAAAACGTGCCAACTTGAGAACAGAGAGTCAAGTGCAGAAGGAAACAGATTTTTTAGAAAAGTTGAATATGCTTTTCGATATTGCATCACAAACGATTTTAGAGGACCCAACAGTTTCAGAGGAAGCCAAAATGTTTTTGGCAAACCAAAGGCTAAAAACCCGAGAAGGATGTCTTATACCCGTAAAAATATATTTTGATGAGAATAAACGACAAGAGGAAATTGTTGAAAATCGGAAAAAACGTACTCACGAGGAAATTTTAATGTTGAGTAAGTTTAGCATTTTTTGAAAATAACAATTTATTTAACAGTATTCATGTATTAGAATCTTGGGTTGGTTTATAATTTATTATAACGTTGGGTTGAACGTCTTCAAATGTATTATTTCAGTAAAATATGTTTTATTAACAAATTTAATTTTCTTTCATATTTAACGTTGAAAGTGTGTGTATTGTGTAAATGTGATATTTCAAAAAATATATATAAGAAAATATAAGAATATATAAAATAAGAATCTCATTAAATTGTTTTATTCCAGACACTTGTGTGGAATTGGCATCATCGACCAGTAGCAGTGAATCACCTAGAACCCTCAACCAAAGTTTTTCTTCTGTTGACGTAGAAATAGAAATGTTGCATGGTCCATCTGATGTTCAAAAACTTCAAAGAACACCCATCTTAACAGAAAGACTTGCTGCAGCTCTTGACGCATCAAAAGTGAGTGATAGGCGAGCAGTTTATCTCCTTATGGCATCTGCTGAAGCTCTAGGAGTCAATCTCTCTACTGCTGTTTTAAGCAGATCCTCCATAAAGAGATTTCGAGAAAAATGTAGGATGGAACATATGGAAGAAATTCGCGAAAAATGTACAACATTTAAAAATAGAGCAGCCACCTTACATTGGGATGGGAAATTACTCCCTGGACTCACTGGCACTGACAAGGTAGATCGATTATCTGTTGTCATCAGCGCAGAAGGTGAAGAAATGTTGCTCGGAGTCCCGGAAGCTGAATCAGGAACAGGAAAGGATGAAGCTGATGCTGTGTATGAAACACTTCAAGAATGGGATTTACTTAATGAGGTTCAAGCTTTCTGCTGTGATACGACAGCTTCAAACACTGGAAAATACAACGGTGTTTGTAAGTTACTCGAAGTTGCCTTGGAGCGCGAAATCATCCTTTTTTCTTGTCGTCATCATATGACTGAAATATATTTAAGAGCAGCTTTTGAAACCAAATTTGGGAAAACCTCAGGTCCGAATGTCCCTTTTTTAAAAAAATTTCAGGATTCCTGGAGCGAAATAGATCTTATGAAATTCCAGCCTGGAATAGAAGATCGACTAGTGAGAAAAGTTCTTCGAGGTGAAGTAAATGGGATTCTCCATTTTGCACGGGAACAGCTTAATGAAAAACACTGCCGAGAAGATTACCGTGAGTTCTTAGAATTCGTGGTAATTTATTTAAGAGAGGAACCACCACGAGGAATTTCATTTGGGATTCCAGGAGCAATGCACCAGGCTAGGTGGATGGCAAAAGCCCTCTATATTTTAAAAATATTTCTTTTTCGAGAAGTGTATCATCTCTCACCTAATGATTTAAAATCTTGTCGAGAAATTTGTATATTTCTGGTGCAAATTTGTTAGGATCTGGTTCAATGCACCTCTTGCTGCCAAAGCGCCAAAAGAAGACCTTGGATTATTGAAATTGATCCATTCTATTGCAAAGGAGGATCGAGAAATTTCCACTGCTGTTTTAGAAAAGTTGAGCGGACATCTTTGGTATCTTGTGCCTGAAACAGCTGCATTAGCTTTTTCCGACGACGAGATTCCAGCAGTAACCAAAAATTTAATGGTGGAGGCTTTGTCACAAAAGTCCAATAAAGGCCTTTTGAATTATAAACGAATCGAAGGAAAACAGTATAAGGAACTGCTGAATAAAGACATTGAATACTTCATTTCAGAAGATTCAAATAAATTCTTTTCAGCTTTCCAGATAGATACGTCCTTTCTACAAGATACTTCACACTGGATGGAAAATGAAGCCTATAAAAAAGGAAAAAAAATTGTTACTCAACTCAAAGTTGTCAACGATATTGCAGAGAGAGCCGTCAAATTGATATCTGATTTCAACAATGAGTTAACGAGAGATGAGAGTCAAAAACAATTTTTATTACATTCCGTTACAGAATATAGGAAAAAGTTTCCAGATAGCAAGAAAGCAACATTATCTCGCGAAACAAAGTAATAGAATAAGATGTAGATTATAAAAGAAAAGAGCGAATTTCTTTGTAATTCGATGAAATCTCATAAATAAATTATATTATAAATGTTTTATATCTTAGATGTTAAAATAATAATTTATTGATTATACAATTATAAAATATTAGAAAATAAAATTACATCATATAACGATAATAAACTGCAAATAGTTTGAATTTTTGGAAAAAGCATGTTTTAAACAAATGGAATTTATTTAAACAAATGAAAAATAATTTGTCAAATATTCCATTAAATTAATGGTAATAATATTTAATAAGAAAAAAAGAATTTTCGGAAAAAAAATTATTTAAACAAATTCAATTTGTTTAAATAATTGAAAATTAATTAAAAATTGTTAATCAATATTTTAATAGAATAATAGTAGTAATTTTTATAAAGACAAACGTATTTTTGAAAAAAAAATTATTTAAACAAATGGAATTTGTTTAAATAATTGAAAATTAATTAACCAATGTTGATAAATATTCCACTAGACTAGTAGAAATAATTTTTATAAAAAAAAGAATGAGAAGAAAGTGCACAGATGGCCGGTTTTATGAAAAATTGACATTTTTGGTTTTAAGGGTAGTTTTCAAGGCACCGTGGGGGTGTGTTAGGGGTGTCAAACCCATATGTGTGGTACATGAAATTCTTTGTTGAATAGTCCTCAAAAAGTATCTATAATCTCCCGTAACATTTTTCGAAACCCTGAAAAATTATTCCAAAAACTCCAAAAAGTGATTTTTCCCCATGCAATTTACATGGGAAACTTCAAGTCAAAAGTGGCACGTGTTAAAATCAAAATTAAAAAAAAAAATATGACTTTTCTTTTTTCTGATTTAGAAAAGAATTGGGGGGGATCGAGACTCTCTAGAAAAAAAGTCTTTTTGAACCACCCTAATGCCTACCCATCGAAACTTTAATTCGATATTAAAAGTTGTTCACCGACTATTCACTTAATATACTTTATGCATATGCACTGTACTAAATGAACATACCCCTGGTTTCCTGTCAAATTTTAAATTATAAATAAACACAAGATGTGTGGAATAACCTCAGATTACGTAATTAATTCATTATTATAATAATAATTAAGAAAAGGTGATGTGCAAATATGGAAAAGTGTATAATTACAGTCTTGTTAAGAAAACTCCAAAAATCGTGTAATTTGTGTATTTTTTTATAAAGGTTAGAAAACTGTTTTGTATTATATTATTTCTTAATTTGATTAAATTTCTTAATATAAAATTTAAGTTTATTTATTAAAGTTTAACCTCATCTTATAAATACCTCAGAAATATAAAAGGAAAACCAAAGAGGCTATTTCTTTCTTTGCTTAGTTTTCGACTTGAACAGTTTTGAAATATTTTTTGTATATTAATATACAAAACAGTTTTCTAACCTTTATAAAAAAGTACACAAATTACACGATTTTTGGAGTTTTCCTAACAAGACTTTGTAATTAATTTGTTTCACTTTGTAATTATACACTTTTCCATATTTGCACATCACCTTTTCTTAATTATTATTATAATAATTAATTAATCACGTAATCTGAGGTTATTCCACACATCTTGTGTTTATTTATAATTTAAAGTTTGATAGGAAACCAGGGGTACGTTCACTTAGTGCAGTGCATATGCATAAAGTATATTAAGTGAATAGTCGGTGAACAACTTTTAATATCGAATCAAAGTTTCGATGGGTAGGCATCGTTGCATGTTACTGTACACTAGGGTGGTTCAAAAATGCATGGCAAAAATTTTTTTGACGCTAGACAGTCTCGATCCCCCCAATTTGATTCGAAATCCGAAAAAAGAAAGGTCATATTTTTTTTCTTTTTTAAATTTTGATTTTAACACGTGCCGGTTCTGACTTGAAATTTCCCATATAAATTGCATGGAGAAAAATCTCTTTTTGGAGTTTTTGGAATAATTTTTCAGGGTTTCGAAAACTGTTACGGGAGATTATAGAGGCTTGTTGAGGACTATCCAACAAAGAATTTCATGTACCACACATATGGGATTGACACCCCTAACACACCCCCAAGGTGCCTTGAAAACTACCCTTAAAACCAAAAATGTCAATTTTTCATAAAATCGGCCTTCTGTGAGCTTTATTCTCGTTTTTTTTAAATATAAATTATTTCTATTAGTCTAGTGGAATATTTATCGACATTGGTTAATTAATTTTTAATTATTTAAACAAATTCCATTTGTTTAAATAATTTTTTTTTCAAGAATACGTTTGTCTTTATAAAAATTACTACTATTGGTCTAATGAAATATTGATTAACAATGTTTAATTAATTTTCAATTATTTAAACAAATTGAATTTGTTTAAATTATTTTTTTTCCGAAAATTCTTTTTTTCTTATTAAATATTATTACCACTGATTTAATTGAATATTTATTAACATTGAAAAATTAGTTTTCATTTGTTTAAATAACTTCCATTTGTTTAAAAAATTGTTTTTCCAAAAATTCGAGGAATTCTAAATTTTTATCGTTACGTAACACAAATTTATTTTCAAATATTTTCAAATTTTGTTTCTCTCCATTTGCAAACGAGGACAGTTATAACTAGCTGTGAAGTTGTATCAACTTTTGTGCTCATTCAATGACCACTTTGCTTCCTGTAAGCAAATATGATTTGCTTCCTCATAGAGGAAGCATTAATTATTCTTTACATCAACATTAAATTTTGATTATTTGAGAATTTATATTCGAAAAATTCATTTTCAAAAATTACAATAAAGCACAATTTTCTTATTTTTCAATGAAATGCATTAATCTGATAGGTCAATCGATTCGTCTCGACGCAAGGAATATTTATTTTCCTTATGTCAAGTCAAAATTTTGACTATTTGAAAAGTTATAGTCGAAAAATTAATTTTTTAAAATACAATTAACCATTACATCCTTATTTTTCAATGAAATGCATTAATCTTATAGGTCAATCGATTCGTTTCGACGTAAGGAACCTTTATTTTCCTTACGTCAGCTTTGAATTTTGAATATTATAGAAGTTATAGTTGAAAAAATAATTTTTTAAAATTAAATAAAACCATAACTTTGTTATTTTTCAATGAAATGAAATAATATTATAGACCAATCGATTTGTCTCGATTCAAGGAACATTTATTTTCTTTACGTCAAGTCAAAATTTTGATTATTTGAAAAGTTATAGCCGAAAAATTAATTTTCTAAAATACAATTAACCATAACTTTGTTATTTTTTAATGAAATGCATTAATAATATAGGTCAATCTATTCGTTTCGACAGAAGGAATCTACGTTTTTGAATTTTATAAATGAAAATTAATTTAAATAATAATAAAAATTACTTTCAATTCAAATCATCTTTAAATTTTGATTATTTGAGAAGTTATAGTGAAAAAATGAATTTGAAGAAAATTATAAAAGTACATAAAACTTGTAAGATTAAATATTTTGTTAAACCATTGTAAGAAATTCAACTAGGTTTATAATGAAATAACTATGCAAAATTTCATCAATTTATCTCTACGCGTTTTCAAGAAATTGCTGGATCGTGACACACACACACACACACACACACACACAT
>CAJFCO010017878.1:0-17079 GCA_904066015.1 Synergus gifuensis | reverse complement strand
AAAAAAAATCATCCGTAAAGAGAGTTCAAGTTTTTCGAAAAATGAACATTTTCCTAAAGGAGAAGTTCGAAGAATATTCACAGAGCCTTTATTTCTTATCAGGATTGATTGATACTGCCTGGATGTGTTTATGGGTTTGTTCTGATAAAAGCCATAGCCTGAAGTCTACAAAAAAAATCATCCGTAAAGAGAGTTCAATTTTTTCGAAACATGAACATTTTCCTAAAAGAGAAAATCGAAGAATATCCACAGAGTCTTTATTTCTTATCAGAAATGGTTGGTGCTGTCTGGATGTGTTTATGGAGATTTTCTGATAAAAACGCATATCCTCAAGTCTACAAAAAAAATCATCCGTAAAGAGAGTTCAAGTTTTTCGAAAAATGAACATTTTCCTAAAGGAGAAGTTCGAAGAATATTCACAGAGCCTTTATTTCTTATCAGGATTGATTGATACTGCCTGGATGTGTTTATGGGTTTGTTCTGATAAAAATCCATAGCCTGAAGTCTAGAAAAAAAAATAATCCGTAAAGAGAGTTCAATTTTTTCGAAAAATGTACATTTTCCTAAAAGGGAAATTCGAAGAATATTCACAGAGTTTATATTTCTTATCAGGATTGATTGATACTGCCTGGATGTGTTTATGGATATGTATTGATAAGATCCCATAGCCTAAAGTCTACTGAAAAAAATCATCCGTCCAGAGAGTTCAATATTTTCGAGAAATGATCATTTACATAAATAAGAAGACACGAAAATTATTCACAAAGTCTTTGCATATTATCGGAAATGATTTGTAATGACTTACATTTTTTCGAATAATCTTATTTTTTTCAAAAAATGAGATAGAAATTTATTTACAAAGTCTTTCCAGCTTTCGAGAATTGATTTCTAATGCGTTGGTGGGTTTCATCGACTGTTTGGGGTAAATTATATAGCCTAACGTTCCTCTGAAAAAATCTACAACACAATAACTTTGCATTTTGTGGAAATACTTTTTTTTCGATAATTACAAGTTTGGAAAATCTTTACCAAATCTTCTTTAGCTATATTGATCTTATTTTTCTTCGGTTTTTTTCTTTTTATATATATTTTTTAGATAATATTTATTTTTTATGTTTGATAAATAATTTATTATAACTTATTAAGAATTATTAGTTAGTCCTACACCAGGCGGCGCTGATTGTATTGTTTCCTTTTACTTTCTGTCAGCGTTTGACAAGTTTCTTATATTAGTGTTATATTAATATTTATCGAGAGTGTTTACGATTCTCGGGGACTTTCCGACTCCAATATGGATTTTATCTTTCTGAAGGAAAAAAATTGCCTCCCGATATCCTTTCTGTGCGCCAGCATTTGTAATCAATTTTTGAGGTGAGTTCTGTAGGTTAGATTACCCCCTACATGAGCCTTAAAGTTGTCTCTGCATTGTCGGTGCAACGTTGATTTCCCATATGTCTGCTTTTGAATTGTCTCGGCATTCTCAGTGTTGTTGGTATCCCATACCGCTGCTTTCAAGTTGTCTCTACATCATCAGAGTTGCTTTTATATCTCACTGGCTACTGTCAAGGAATTAATTAATTAATAAAATGCAGATTAGTTTGCATGAATAATTATAAAAAAATTTTTGTTATTATTTTGTTATTATATATTTGTTATTATTTTGTTATTATATCTCACGTCATTATGATAAAGTTGACTTTGCATTCTGGGTGCAGTGCTGGTGTAGACTTTGTTACATTAAATAAGTTGTCTCCGCATGCTTGTTGCTGTGTTCATACCTCTCACATTAATGCTATAATGTTGTCTGCATCGTTGACGAAACGTTGATGTCACGTGTCTCTGCTTTATAAAGGTGTCTCGGCATTCTCATAGTGGAGCTGATATTCCGCGTCGCTCAATTTGTCTCTGCATCCTCAGTATTACTTTGATGCCCTACGTCACTACTTTAAAGTTGTCTCTGCACTCTAGACACTCAGTACAACGTTGATATCCCACGTCACTGTTATAAAGTTGTCTCTGCATTATCGATGCAACGTTGATTTCCCATGTAGAACAGGAATTAAAAAAATTGAGTTTTGATTTGAAAAAGTATAAATATAATAATATATAATATTATACAATATTTATATATTTATAAAAAATAAACTCAAAAAAGCTTTTGAGTTCTCTCGGCTTTCTCAGTGTTGTTGGTATTCCATATCGCTACGTTCAAATTGTCTCTCCATCATCAGAGTGGCTTTTATATCTCACAGACTGCTGTCAAGAAATTAATTAATTACTAAAATGCAGATTAGTTGGTGTGAATAATTATAATATTAGGTGCACAACTTTGCTTCCGCCGATTTTTTCGAAAATTTGAGGCTTTATTCTGAAAAAGTGATTACCTGTTTATGATTCAAAGTACTGTCCGTCACTAACCACTACTTTTTGCCATCTTTCGGACAATTGTCGGATACCATCTCAAAAAAACTTTGCGTCTTTTGAGGCGATCAACGAATTGATCCATTCTTTAACTTCTTCATAAGAGTGGAAATGCTGCTCAGCTAAGCCATGTGCCATCGATCGGAACAAATGGTAGTCGGAAGGAGCAATGTCTAGAAAGTACGGCGGGTGGAGTAAGACTTCCCATTTTAGGGTTTCTAAGTATGTCTTGACGGGTTTTGCGACATGTGGCCGAGCATTGTCATGTTACAGGATAACTTTATCGTGTCTCTCTTAATACTGTGGTCGTTTCTCCTTCAATGCTCGACTCAAACGCATCAATTGCGTTCGATACCGATCCCCTATGATAGTTTCACTCGGTTTCTACAGATCATAATACACCACACCGAGCTTGTCCCACCAAATGCAGAGCATAACCTTGGCACCGTGAATATTCGGTCCTGGCGTAGATGTGGAGGCATGTCCGGGCATTCCCCATGATTTTCTGTATTTGGGATTATCGTAGTGGACCCATTTTTCGTCGCCGGTTACAATGCGATGTAAAAAACCCTTCCGATTCTGTCTTTGAAGCAGCTGTTCACAAGCAAAGAAACGGCGTTCAACGTCTCTTGGCTTCAATTCATAAGGAACCCAATTTCCTTGCTTCTGAATCATTTCCATGGCTTTGAGGCGTTTCGAAATTGCTTGTTGAGTGACTCCCAATGATTCTGCTAATTCTTCTTGCGTTTGGCACGAGTCTTCAGCAAGTAATGCCTCCAGTTCGGAATCTTCGAAAATTGCCATGCCGGTCCTCGACATCAAAATCACCGCTTTTAAAGTGTTGAAACCACTCACGACACGTTCTTTCACTAAGAGCAGCGTCACCGTGAGCACTTGAGAGCATTCGATGAGCCTCAGCCGCAGTTTTCTTCAAATGAAAGCAGAAGATCAACACTTCCCGCAAATGACGAGAATTTGGCTCGAAAACTGACATCTACGATCGAGAATACACTTCTGATGCGAACACAAATTCACTAATGTGGCGCTATCGTTATTTTGACAGATATCCAAGCTTACTGTATGAAATTTTTGACCTGCCTATTTCAACCCACACTTACCGCTGCAGCCATCTGTCGAAAAACGGCGGAAGCAAAGTTTTACACCTAATATTATCTTTAAAAATAATTTTGTGTGATGTCAGGTTCGTACTAGGGAGCGGATCTCCTGGCAAGGTATAAATATCGTGGTATGAGTTAATAATTTTTTTAATTCCTGTTCTATATTCTTTTTCAATATGCTCAAGTCTCGTGTTTTCTGACAGTAATTTTAATCTTGTTATTAGTTCTTTTTCGGTGATGAACTGGATTCTTTCTTCAGGTTGCTTTGTCATCACGTATTTAATTTTAATATCTGATGTACTCAACTTTAGAGGTTGTTCTTTTTTGTTTGAAATTGGTATTCTAATTTCATAATTTTCAATCCTATAAATTGAATCCGGAATGTGGGGATTATCTTCAATTACTACGTGTCCATTTATCTTATCGCACTCCAAAGAAATAAGTTTTATTGTTCTTTTTGGGATATAAATTTCATCATGATGAAGGGTATAAGTTATTTTATCTAATTCCAAAGTTGTTTTTGTTAGGTTGAAATCATAAGAATGAATAAAAGGGATTCCAATAATTCTATCTTCAGGCAAAGGAAAGTTATTGGGGACGATATAAAATAGATGTTCTTTATTTTGGAATTTAAAGGGCCAAGCCGGGTAAGCATGTAAAATCTGCCTCCGCATGTATCAAGTCCAAATTGGTACCATACATTGGCACCTATGAGTCACAAAATTTCTGCAAGTCTCAACCTTAAAAACGTATTTTTATAGGAGTTATGGAGGGGGAAAGAAAAATCAAAAAAGTAGTTTTTCTCATAAAAAAAAAATTGAAAAATTTTTTGGACGAAAATAAAAAGTCTTAAAAAATTTTTTAAGTATTCAAACATTTTTTTTGAGGTTATGTTTTATAGTGACACCTACCATTTTTTTCATAAAA
Source organism: Synergus gifuensis (assembly GCA_904066015.1). NCBI lineage: Eukaryota > Metazoa > Arthropoda > Insecta > Hymenoptera > Cynipidae > Synergus > Synergus gifuensis. Next base: position 12,613 of record CAJFCO010017878.1, on the reverse strand, counting down.
ATTCCTTAAGATGTCCTCTTTAACATATATTTTTGTCAAATTTTTTTAAGTGGTGCAACATAGTGAAAAAAAATAAAAATCCTACTCGGGACACTGTGTAACTATGTACCTTTATGGCATACTTTACTGGCTGGCTATTTCTTTCAGAAACAACCCTTCATCGTCTGTGTTTGGCTAGAAACGTTTTTGGAAAATCTAGAACTTATAAAATGTATACGTAATTATGAACAATACATTTTTTCTCGCCCCTCACAATACGGGGTGCTTTTTGACCGTGAGTCCGCTCGCCTCTCACAATACGGGGTGCTTTTTGACCGTGAGTCCCCTCGCCTCTCACAATACGGGTTGCTTTTTGACTGTGAGTCCCCTCGCCTCTCACAATAAAGGGTGCTTTTTGACCGTGAGTCCCCTCGCCTCTCACAAATCAAGTTTAATCCTCATCGCTGCTATTCTCAATCACTGGAATATGATTTTTGATTTTAAATACATCGCTGAGTATTTGGGCTGGTTGTATAATCCTTGATAAATACCTTGCATGTGACAGATAATACACGATGGCAGCAATGTGTGAACAGCAGCCAACAGTCCGCATGCCATTAGCACACTCACATGTATAGTGTTTTACGCCTGAAACTCCAACACTGTTAGGCTTGTACCTAATAAAACATCTGTATGTTTTTCCAGAAATGTGTCTTGATTGGACCTTGAATTTAAGCACATTGGTCTCTTTTTTCGCATAATCAACAACCAGTTTTCCATCCTTATCTCACATTTCTGCTAAATAAGATACAGCTTGAGGAAGCTGATATGATCCAGTGAAAAAGACCACTAAATCTCTTTCAGTTATTTCTGGAAAATCAAGTATTTCTTCTAAAGTGACTGCTTAAAAGGGAGTTTTTCGTCGAATCCACCCTTTTTCTTCTGCCTCAAGAGCTAGTGTATTTTGCACATCTTTTCGAGCATGCATTCTTTCCAATATTTCATCTCTAACTTCTACGTCAGATTGCAGCCTTTCACCATAAGTATTATTAAGAAATGATGCAATTCTAAAAAAGATACCAACTTTCGGTATTAACTTGTTGTCTATTTTGTGATCCAAACGACGATACTTCTGTTTAAGAATACCATGAACAGCTTCTACTGCCCAACGAATTTTAGTAACAAAACGAGACTGGTTGGATTCTTCTGCTGTCAGTTGCTTTCTTTTACCTTTCAATGCGGGCATCAATACTTTAAAATTTTTATCTTCCAAATCTTTTTTTACATCTCGAAAACCTCGATCAAGTACAAAGACATAATCTTTTTCCAAGAATTTGCATAAACCATTCGCATCTTCAATAATGGTTTTCAAGATTTCTGCATCATTGTGATTTGCAAGATACGATCCCAGCATGTCCACTACATATACATCAGTCGTACAAATGGTAAATGGCTTGCAAAGGGGAACTTTCTTTTGTCCAGAGAAAGACTTCCTTTGATATTCATTATTTGTACTCTTCTGATGTCGCGCATATGCACCATCGCAAATCAATAGTAAGTGATTATGAGCATCAAATAAATTCTTTGCAATTTCCATCGTATGATTTTGAATGAGGTTAGCTCTATCAAAAGAATTTAAACCAAAACGACCTGGTAAAACGTCATTTTCAAATGACTTAACCACACGGGCAGAATAGTCTGAAATTATCTGCTCATTTTCTATATTCAGTATAGAAGCTAATATTTTGTTTGAATTTCCCGTACGTAGTAGGAAAAGGAATACAACGATAGCTTGGATCACAGATCGAGATTGACTATTTCGCATAGAAGTCATCATTTCCTTCAACTCCAGAAGATTTTCCCAAGATAAACCAGTGAAAACTTGCACTTGTTTTTCTGAAAGGCTAAATTCACCGATTTTGTCAAGCAATGTGGAATCGCATTCGATGGAAAGAGTTTCCATCACTTTAGATAATTCTGACACGGTGAGTCTTGTTGTGTTGGAATGCGTTTTCAAAAGTTTAATATCTTCTTCGTAAATTCGATTTTTTATCAGATGAGTTTTACATCATCGATTTCCAGGTGGAATGAAAATTTTTTTCTTAATATAACATTGCGTGTGGGCTTCTGCAGGAATTACAGTTATATTATTGGAAGAAAAACAAAAACAGCAGTATTTGTGGGTAGCAACAGACCTCTGCATCGGAATTTCTACATATTCAATCTCAGAATCCGCTTGATTTGATTTTAATTTTACTTCAAATGTTGGGTCATTAGACGTGGATTCAAAAGCAGAAAGATCTATTTCAGTTTCAGAATCAATGTGTTTGTCAGAATTATCTTTTCTATAAATAGTGAGTTGACATTTACAACATAAAATGTCACCTACAACTATTATTCGTTTAAGACAGGACGAAAAATCTTTTGCTTCATCGGTAGTATTCATTAACTTTTTTTTACCTCTCGTTTTTCTCAAAATTACATCACACCCAGCACACATAAGCTTATTCAATGATGGAGCCATATTTGAGTAATAAGATCTTTATAAGTATCAAACTAAAAAGTTTACTTTTCAACAAAGTAAGATAGCACATAAACAAAAATCAGGAACAAAACAGTGGATGAACAAAAATATCGCACAAAAACAAATGAAAATCGCCAAGTGCAATGCAAAAAGAATGAAAATTACGATTAAGGAACGAATAAACAACAAAAAAGGATTCTTGCGATAATAGTAAAATCACAATGATTTGTACGATCGCAGAAGTAATCTTCGCAATAAAGTGAAATAGTGTAAAGTATTTTAAAAAATCTGCCCGCCTCGCGGGCACATTCTCATCGCGCGCTTCGCGCTTCGTGTTGCGTGCTTGTGCTCTTCGTGGATCTTGCGCTTTACAGGACGCTTGAGCCTATATGTTTTTTTTTAAATTTAATTAAAGTATATATTTTTTATATATAATTTATATTTTTATATTTTGATTTATTTTTTTGCTTCCTCATAGAGGAAGCTTTGTGGTGGTGACAAAATCCAGTTTCCTAAAAAAGGTTTTCTTCAACATATTTTAATGTCAATATATCTAACATGATGTCCTGAAAAATTGTCCGGATGTATGGTATGTGTGTGTGTGTATTTGTGTGTGTGTGTGTGTATGGATGTATGTCACGATCCAGCAATTTCTTGAAAACGCGTAGAGATAAATTGATGAAATTTTGCATAGTTATTTCATTATACACCTAGTTGAATTTCTTACAATGATTTAACAAAATATTTAATTTTACAAGTTTTATGTTCTTTTATATTTTTCTTAAAATTCATTTTTTCACTATAACTTCTCAAATAATCAAAATTCAAAGATGATGTAAGGAAAACGTAGATTCCTTGTGTCGAAACGAATCGATTGACCTATATTATTAATGCATTTCATTAAAAAAAACAAAGTTATGGTTAATTGTATTTTCAAAAATTAATTCTTCGACTATAACTTTTCAAATAGACAAAATTTTGACTTGACGTAAGGAAAATAAATGTTCCTTGCATCGAGACGAATCGATTGGTGTATAATATTATTTCATTTCATTGCAAAATTACAAAGTTATGGTTTTATTTAATTTTAAAAAATTAGTTTTTCAACTATAACTTCTCTAATATTCAAAATTCGAAGTTGACCTAAGGAAAATAAAGATTCCTTGCATCGAGACGAATCAATTGACCTATAAGATTAATTTATTTCATTCAAAAATAAGAAAGTTGTGTTTTATTGTAATTTTCGAAAATGTATTTTTCGAATATAACTTCTCAAATAATCAAAATTTAATGTTGATGTAAAGAATACTTAATGCTTCCTCTATGAGGAAGCAAATCATATTTGCTTACAGGAAGCAAAGTGCTCATTGAGTGAGCACAAAAGTTGAAACAACTTCACAGCTAGTTATATTTGTAATTTATATTTTTATATATTTTTTAAAATTTAATTAAATTAAATTTAAATTAAATTAAATTACAGCTTTGAATGGAAAAGTTAAGTAATTTACTTAAGGTTCTATCGACCTTAAGGAGCACATTCTCATCAGGGTACTCGCGCTTCGCGCTCGATATTTGATTTAAACCTCGCGGTTCGCGCTCGGCTCTGTTTAACAATATTTTTCATGCTTAAAACGAAAACTACTCATCCTATTGAAAAATGGCGAAAGGACAACTTGTAGATCTTTTTAAGGTCAATAATTATGTTTCTTATCATTTTCTCTGCATCTCGCGTTATTTGGCTCAAAATTTGAATTTTCGATTTTTTAAAGAAATTCAAAAAGTTGTTATGTCGGTCCTATAGGGCGTTCAAAAATAAACAGTTTTCATCTTTAGACTTTTTTTCATATCGTGCGTTGTTTGGCTTCTAATTTAAGTTTTCTTTCATTTTTTTCTTTCATTTTCTTTTTTTTTTTCTTTCATTTTTTTTTCTTTCATTTTTTTCTTTCAATGTTTTTTTATCTAAAAAAGTCATTAAGAAAAATTGTTCAACTTTTTGAGTACTACGAACATTCGTCATTAGAATTTTTAGATTAAAAGAAAAAGTGGTTTCAAAATTTTTCAAAATGCTCCAACTTTACGAATTTTTATCCAAAATGGCTGACCAACGAAGATGACCTTTATTTTAGGACACTAAAAGAGTATACCAAAGGACAATCCAATCAGTCAATTCTTTCGAAAGTTATCGTACTCACAAACTAAAAATCTACACACACACACACACACACACAGAGAGACACATTCGTAAAAACATGGTTTTCGGGTTCAGGGGGTCCCAAAACATGGACATTTGACAAAAACTGGGGGAGGGTCAAATTTTACACAAATCTAATACCTTCTCTGATGAGAATGTAAAAACGGATACTAGTTAGTACTACGAATACGACAAATGAATGTCGCAAAGTGCAATGGCACTAAAACGACAATTATGTTCAGGAAACAAATGAAGATGACAAGAGATTCTTGCGATAATAATAAAATCACAATGAGTTGTGAGATCATAGGTGTCTTTGCAGTAGAGTGAAACAGTGCACTAAGTAAAATCACAATAACAAACAAATGAATATCGTAAAGTGAAATGGCATAAGAACGACATAATTATGATCGGTAAAGAAATGAACTTGACAAGAAGACTCTTGTTATAATAATAAAAAAAACTATAAACTGTAAAAATGTAAAAGGTGTCTTAACAACACAATAAAACAATGGACGAATTGAAATCATGAACAAATGAAGATGGCAAAATGAAAAAGCGAGAGAAAGACAATAATTATTGACAATCGCAAAAGAATTTCGCGCTAATTCATTTTATTCTAATTTGTAAACGGAGCACATATCTGTGAGGTCTCGCAGCAAGTAAGTAAGAAGAAAGCACTGTTTTTCAACATATGTCTTATCATCCTGTTAAAAAGATCATAAAAGATCTTAAGGAATCTTCATGAAAAAAATGGGGGGTGTCACTACAAAACATAACCTCAAAAAAAATTTTTGAAAATTTCAAAAACCCGTATTGTGAGGGGCGAGTAAAAATGTATTGTTCATAATAACGTATACATTTTATAAGTTCTAGATTTTCCAAAAACGTTTCTAGCCAAACACAGTCGATAAAGGGTTGTTTCTGAAAGAAATAGCCAGCCAGTAAAGTATGCCATAAAGGTACATAGTTACACACCGTCCCGAGTAGGATTTCTATTTTTTTTTCACTATGTTGCACCACTTAAAAAAATTTGACAAATATATATGTTAAAGAGGACATCTTAAGGAATTTTTATGAAATAATGGTGGGTGTCAATATAAAACATAACCTTAAAAAAAATGGTTGAAAACTTAAAAAATTTTTTAAGACCTGTTATTTTCGTCCAAAAAATTTTTCAATTTTTTTTAAAATCTTCTCATCGACCTAAATAGCATATTTTTTTTCATAAAAATCGGTTGAGCCGTTTATGAGAAAAACTACTTTTTTGATTTTTCTTTCCCCCTCCATAACTCCTATAAAAATACGTTTTGAAGGTTGAGACTTGCAGGAATTTTGTGGTTCATGGGTACGAATATATGGTACCAATTTGGACTTGATACATGCGGGGGCAGATTTTACATACTTACCCGGCTAGGCCTTTTGGCTAGTTTTTGTGTTTGGTGTCTGTCGTTTCCCATAAAAAATTCTTTTTTATACGTTTCCGTTGGGTATTTTGAGTGAACCATTTTATCTTTTATTAAATTTATTGAGGATCCACTGTCAACAAGTAATCGGCTTGTTCTTGTTGTTCCGTATATGCTGACTGAGATGTAGAAAATTCTTCCGGATACGACTGAAACTCGATCTCGTTGTGATTCATTTCCAAGTCTTGTGTTTCCGTTATTTCTCCGCTGAATTGACATTCTTGAATCATTCTTACTTGTTGAGGTGGTCGTGTTTTTTATTGACCTTGGGGAAAATTTTGGTTCCTGTTATAATAATTTTTTTTTGAGCATTGGTTTTCTGTATGGCCTATTCCATTGCAGAAAAACAATCAAAACTAAAATAATAAAAATAGATAAAATAATATAAAATGATAGGAGTGCCGAATTTTGACTTTAAGCGAGAGCACTAAAGTTTCTGTTTAACTGAAATTAAGCTAAGATTGAGCTTTTTGTGAGTTGCAGAAATCTGCAACATCACATGTTAGACAATATTAATGACAGAGAAGAATTATTCCTGGACAATATTATGAAAGTAGGTTTGCAACTCAATGATTTCTTTTACTGGTAAGAAAATAATATACATATAAATAAAAATACAACTAAATTCCTTATTATATTTAAAGATAGCCCTCAATGGGTTTGAGATACATGTAATAAGCGTACATATGGTAATAAAAAATAGAGTGAGTAATATAATTGCTTACATTCACCACACTCATACTCAAGAGTAATTATATTTAATCTTATCGTAATTTCTTAGGGGGTGTTAGCAGTGTATGCATTATGTAACACCAAAAGTGAAGAACTTGGAGAAGAATTTTTGGAGAAAATTAAAATTTTATCTTCGGGCATAAAAAAATCACTAAAAAACGTGATATGTATGTCCTTACTCTAAAGAAATAATTACACCATTGAAAAGAGTTTTTCCTGATGTAAAAATTCATTCATCTCTATTTCATTATCGATGGTAATTTGTCATAATGGTTTATGTTTATAATGGTTTCAATTAGATTTCTGAGTTTACTTTTTACTGATCTCAATGCTGGTTGATTGCTTTATTTAAAAATTGAAAAAATTCATTGTCTAGCAACTTCAAATCAAATGGAACACTCTTGAAACCGAGGATATTCCAACAGATATTCTCGCCATGGCAATGGTGTTACCATATTTACCAGAAAACAAGTTTGATGATGGAATCACTTATTTAACTGAGTATGGTGATAAATCTCCAATTAATTTCCTGGACATCATTGGAAAATTCACTCAATACATGAAAATAACTTGAGCAAAGAAGGGAAAAGTCACGAGTATTAAAAATTGCATACTAAGGTCGAGCGATATCTTTAAAACGCATCATGCTGTATTCTCGTCGCTTATTTTACGTTATTATAAAAAGAATGCTTGGAAATTCATTCGTAAGAAACTTATATTTTTATTTCTGTACGATGATTTAACATATTGCCCTACTACAAATAAAAATGGAAATCCTATCACACGTATTCTGTACCTCTTCACTGAGAATTAGTGACGAGCTATTGAATAAATTTCATTCACTGCAATTCCAGTAGTTTTTCACTTATTTCTCAGTAGAAAAAGTTAAAGAAATTCAATTAGGTTTTGTACTGAAACATCTAGTGAAGTATAACTGGAATTTCAGTGACCAAACAAGAAACAGATTGTCGATTGGTCGATATAACGTCGAATAGACGTCGTTACCGTCGTAAGATCGTCAAATCGAAATTATCGTCGAACTTGAAGTCAGTTTTCGACCATGTTTATTATAATTCGAAAAAACTTTTTAAATGAATATTGTGTGTATTATAAGTGATTTTAGCAAAAAATCACATTTGACAGATTTTAAAATCGACGTCCATTCAGCGTCAATTCGACGTCGTAGTCAAAACTTCGTCGATTTTGGTGACAAGAAACAGTCGAATCGACGAAAATAGCGGCGATTTTTTGAATTGTACATACTGTTTTAAATCCATAAAAAAATTGAAATCATTAATGGAACGAGATGAGAAATGACTTCGAAAAATTATGAGTGGTCAAAAGGAAAAGAGATACCTCTTACTAAAAAGTCCACTAAAAGACGATTATATAGAGAATGCCGTTCACAACCTTAGGATAGGCTGGTATTTACTTTAAGGGCATGTGATACTTTTTGATCGCATTTAGCAAGATGAAACTTTTTTTAAATTTTGCAAGATAAAAAGAGTCAATAACGGTCCGTTTTAATGTTCTCTTCCGTTTTCCAAAGTTTCAGGGCAAAATATTCATTTTTGTGGCCAAACAATGGGTTTATTTGAAACTCATAATTTTTCAAAATATCACATGCCCTTAATAATAATTTAAAATCAGTCATAAATTATATGGTCGATAAAATGTAGAGTAGAGTGGGACGAAATGGCCATTTTCTACTATTGAGCCCTATAAAACTCGCAAATGAAAAAGTTAATAAATAACTCAGGTACCATTGCAAACTTCATATTTTTGGCTAAAACTTTCATGTGGAAACTATTTGTCTATAATGATTAGTATTAGAATTATAGTCTTTGGAAAAAAAAATTCGAAATGGCTGTTCCGCCCCACCAGGTGGGGCGAAAAAGCCATTTTATTTTAAGACTGAAAATCAAGGAAAAGCCATTTTTTAAACATGAAATTCAAATGTTTATTACAAAAAATCGTATTTTAACATTAAATCGTCAATTACTCAGTATTACAATAATATTGTGGAATTTTTGTGACATTTCGTTTCGAACGGCTAATGCGACTTGGCCCTGCCTTTGGTTCGTCAAATTTTGCTGGTCTACCTCTCTTAGTAGCTGTTTTTTTGGATGTTTTAGAAAGAGGTTTTATAAAAAATATAATATATTTGGCTCAATATATTATGAGAAATTTATATATTATAATTATTTATTTCAAAATAAAATCTTTTCAATTTTTATAAATAATAATTTAAAAATCCAATGACAGTTTTTTCTTAAAATATATTATAAATTTATATATATATATATATATATATATATAATATTATAAATAATTTATTAATTCATTTAACGACATTTAATATTTATATTAAATATAAATAATTCTTTCATTTATTTAGGAACTCTTTAAACGTTTTGTTTTTCTTTTCCGCTTGTAGACTCGCACCATTTTGCTAAAAAAAGAATTTAAAAACTAAGATAAGGTGGCTTTTTCGCCCCATAACCTATTTTCTGAGATATTGCTAAAACATTCTGAATTAAGTGGATTACGAAGAAAATGAACCCATATTTCTCGTTCAAAACACTATTTTGATTCAGAAAATACTCGCCAGAAATTTTTTTCACCAAAATTTGAAGCGGTAAAAGGAAATAAAACTTGAAAAATTATTTTGAGAAAAGGTAGTGTTTTACAAACTACCGTTCACAGGATCTGTGAAGTTGGCTGATATATTCATTCATATTGCCATTTGTGCGTCTTCTAGTGGCGATCTCAGAAAGTACATTGCGAAATTTCTGAGCATCATTGTTATCAAATCATAATCAAATGGCTTTTTCGCCCCACTCTACTCTATAGATTTTAAAATTTAAATTATTCACTTTAATAATAAAAAAAAAATGATAACATTCCCAACTACAGCATGGAAGATTTTTTCAAATAATGTTCTTCAAAAGCCATAGTAGGACAAAAACTTGGTCAGTAATGTCTCCATTAAACAGAATTTATTTATTTAATTAATATAATACAAGTTTATTTATTTTTATAACAAATACAAAAGTTTAAATATCTTTTTCCTTAAATGAATATTGATAAAAATCTCATATATTTACCGCATTTTCAGTAGAATTCGTTGATTTGACGCTGGAGAATATCGACTCAGTAGTATAGCCCCAATCACTAATGAAATTTTGAAGAATTTCGTGTGATTTTAGAAGATATCTGAAGTTTTGGAAAGCTTTTATGGTAAAGGAGTTTCAAGAGATTTAAAGAGATTTCAAAGAGTTTCCAAAGATTTATTTCTGAGATTTTTCAAAAGAGTTTTAGGGAGTTAAAGTGATTTCCAAGTACTTCATGCGATTATAAAGGATTATAAAAGATTTGGAATGAGTTTTAGAAGTTTCGAGGGATTTCCAGAAGAATTTAAATCATTTTCAAAGATTTCTAAATGATTTGAAGAGTTTTCGTAGTATTGAAAAGATTTCTAGAAATTTCCAAAAGATTTTCAAAGATTTCAAGTGGTTTATGGTGATTTTAAGGGATGCCAAATCAATTAGCATTTTAAAATAATAATAGTAAATTAATAAAACTGTATAGAAAATATTTCAAGTTCACATAGAAAAATCAATAATTATAATGTATACCTATCATTAAAAAAACCTAACTTTTGTTACAGCTAGTTTTAGTACACCTTACTTTAATTTCAGTTTTAGACTTAATGTTAAATTATATACCGACTCAATTAAAACAGAAACCATTAACGAAAATTTCGACAAAGGATCTGGACGACGGAGCACTATTGTTACCAGATCTTGTCAAGGGAGGGGCAGGAAACGTGGTGGAATAAATTGTCCACAGAAAGATGGTAATATGTTTAAAGTTTTTTTGTTCCTTAGTTACAACATTATTCAAAATTATTCAGTAATTAATAATGCATAAATTTAAACAGGAGCAAGCAGAGAAGTCACAAAAAAAACAAAACCGTGGTGGAAAAAGAGGACGTGGCGGGAGGGGGAGGGGTCAGATATCGGAAGAACCGATTTTCGAACCTTTCCAATCTACGCTTCCTGACCCTCCATTTACAAGATCACCGTCTGCTGAGGAACCGAACACAGAACCTGCCGAAGAAAAAACAAAATCACAGAGTCCACCATATTTTGTTTTGAGTCCACTTGCCTTTGATATTAACTCACAAGAAAATCGAGCAAAAAGTCAAGAAACGGTTTCCGACCTTCCATCAACAAAATCACCATCTTTTGCTTTAAGTCCACCGAGAAGGGAATCTTCTATCGAAATGAACGACAATCAAGAACAGAAATGTTCTGCAAGTCGAGAGAAAACACCTCCAGTCAGACGGCAAGATAAAATCGAATCCTCTAGCAGATCAAGAAGACATCGATCGCGAAGCAGAGATCAACGGAGATCGAAATTGAGACACGCGAGATCTCTTCTCCGCGAAAGATCGCCTAAAAGATCTGCTAGAGTAGAAGCGCCCCGTCGAAGACGAATGCAATCAAGCAATCCTAGATCCAGATCCCTAGGTCGCAAAAGATTGCGTTCCACGTCGCGCGTCAGAAGACGATGGACTCAACGCGAACATGGCCGACCTTCTCGATGGACTCAACACCTTTCTTGTGAAAAATCGCGCAAACGAAGAAGGCCAAATATATGGACTCAAGAACAGTCCCGAAATTATAGAAGCACGTTTAGATCTCAATTTCGCGGAAGATCGCCCTCAAAATTGCACAAGCAAAGAAGACATCTTCCGCGAAATTGGAATCAAAGTACATAATTTTCTTTCCCTAATTATATAATGGTTTATGGTTATAATGGTTTCAATCACATTTCCGAGTATGTATGGTAATTAACCAATGTCAATAAATATTATACTAAGTAATAATAAATAGTAATAATGTTTAATAAAAAAAAAAGAATTTTCGAAAAAAAATTATTTAAACAAATTCAATTTGTTTAAATAATTTATAAATAGTTAATAAATATTCCATTAGACAAATACCGAACAATTTTTATTTTAAAAAATTAATTTTCGAAAAAATATCTATTTAAACAAATGTAATTTGTTTAAATAATTAAAAGTTAATTAACTGTTATTGATAAATATTCCAATGGATTGATAGAAACAATTTTTATTTTAAAAAAAGAGAATGAAACACTCAGAAGGTCAATTTTATGATTAATTGATAGTTTTCGTTTTAAGGGTAGTTTTCAAGGCACGGTGGGGGTGTGTTAGGGGTGTCAAACCCATATGTGTGGTACATGAAATTCTTCATTGGATAGTTCTAAATAAGCCTCTAAACTTTCCCATAACATTTTCCTAATCCCTGAGAAATTATTTCAAAAACTCTAAAAAGTGATTTTTCCCCATGCAATTTACATGGGAAGCTTCAAGTGAAAATAGGCACGTGTTAAAATCAAAATTAAAAAAAAAAAATATGACATTTCTTTTTTCTGATTTAGGAACGAATTGGGGTATCGAGACTTTGTGGCATCAAAAAAATTGTTGCCATGCATTTTTGGGGCACCCTAATGTACATAGTGTGGTAGTGAAATGACAACTGAGCTTTCTGGAAAACTTGTGAGAAGTCGAAGGTGCAGAGTACCATTAAAAAAAGTTTTTGATGGGATGACAATTTAAGTAGGAAAATGGTTTTTTACGCCTCTTTAGGATTTTCTGTACTTGAAGTTTGTTTGGCCTGCAAATTGAAT
>CAJFCO010017876.1:51457-62269 GCA_904066015.1 Synergus gifuensis | reverse complement strand
GGATCTTTATAACATAATTGGGGCTTGAATTAAATAATAAAATATAATTTTTTAAAAAAAATAAGGATCATTAGAATGAGGGAATTTACATTATTCAGGACAAATTAAATTAATATAATAAGCATGATTTATGGGGCTTAGAGTCGTTAATTAGGGATCATCAAAGACAAATTGAAAGTCGATACATAGAGAATATTTCACAATTTCGGTACTATTTTGGGGGTTTAATATACTTTAGAGAATTAGAATCATTAAAGGGGACATTCCATGGCTTCGGCACTCCAGATTTAAAATAAAAGTTTATAGGGAAGACATAATCATTGAACAAGTGGGGCAACAATAAATCAGATAATAAATCAAATAATAAATTAGATAATATCGATTCAGCCAAGGAATTAAAAACAATTAAAATAATTATGATATTATAACTTGGCTGGATCGTAAAAGATAAAAAAACTCAGACCTTTAAGCAGAAATGCAGCAATTCAGAACACAGAACAAAACTCAGAACACTATTACGATATTTTCTAGCTCGACTGACACTTTTAATTAACAGAATTGAAATGAATGAGTGAAGAGAAACGAGAGTCGATCTAAGCGTCGCTTACCGGGAGAATTAATCAAAACGGGGGATATCTGACTGTACGTGAACCGTAAATTAGTATCTAATAAGGGTAAGAGGCAGAGATCGCCCCTGAAGAACGTTGCCCATTGGTCTGCTCTGTTGTCTTTCCTTCTCTTCAAGTCTTCTTTTTTCCTCGCATAGCCAAGTCGTTTTCGCAGAGGAGAAATTCTCTCCTCTCTGTACTCAAGAGAGGGGATCAAACGTGGCATACGAAACAAGACCTGGACGAGGGTGGTTGAAGCGCTGAATCCTGATTGGAGAACTGAAGTCCTTGCTTCGAACCGCAGATGTAGAGTAGGCTCCGAATTGCTCCAACATAAAACAAAAAAGAAGGCACACACGGCCAGAAAAATGCTCTTTTTCCTTTTCAGAGCCCATATAATTTTAATATAAGATAAACCTACCGACCTATTAACGATAGGGGTAGTAATTTTGGTCCTTCCTCACTGGAACAAGCCTAAGGTCTTGGAAGATCAACCAAAAGAGACAACGAAATACTTGGAGACAGCGGAAACCAGAAGGGAAGTCGATTGAAGGTCACCAGACAGAAGAAGCCTCGCCAGAATGGAGGTGACGACAGATCCTAATCGACGACACAATGGAGGTGGATCCTACGAATCTCTACCCTTAATCCTCATAGATTAAGAGGCTCGCAATAGTTTACATAAAAAGAGGATATAAAAAAATACTTATAAATAAAATTATCCTTAAGACTAACAAATAACAAGAGACGAGGAGTGCCGAATTTATTAAAAGTGTCGGCCTTTATTAGAAAATATTTATTGGAAGGATTTATTTCAATTTTTTGATGTGTAGAAAATCTACCACATCACACCAATAGTCGGCAAAAATAGTTGGGCCATTTCGGTATGTCGGCCAACCTCTGGTTGACAAAGATAGTCCGACTTCTAGAAAGTTGGCCCGACTATGACCCAATGGTAAATTCGCACATGGGATATCTCTTCCTATCTCTCGGCCTATGTCCCTGTGTCTGGTAATATCTACATATCTCTTCCTATCCCACAGTCGATCTCTATTTCTGGTAATGTCTATCTCTTTCTATCTCTTAGAGTATAATATTTATTCGCAAAAAATTTTATTCCTTTCTATTCCTAATTCTATCTCCCTTGCTAGAAATTTTGAATCTCTTTCTATTTTGTACATACATATTATTTTAATCATACCTCTAAAGATAGGTGAGGATATGGGATAGATTGAAAGGGGCAAAAAAGTGATATTAAAAGAGACTGGAGCGAATTTTGATTGACAAGAAGATAGAAAGGTATAGGCGATAATAAGAGAGTGATAGACAGGAATAAAAAAGTAGGGATTGAAAGAGATAAGAGCGAATTGAGATTGGAAGGGGGACAGAAAGGAAATAGACTAGAATAGGCGAAAAATAGAAAGGAATATAGATGTGGCGATTCAAAGAGATAAGCGTGAATGTGGATTGAAATTGAGATAGAAAGGGATGGAGGACTGAAGATTAAAAGAGATAAAAGCAAATAAATATTGAAAGAGATAGATAAATGGATATTTAATGAGATAGGCGTTGATGTGGATTGATATAGAGATAGAAAGAGATAGACGGAGATAGACAAGAGATTGAAAGCGTTAGAGGGGATAGGCGAGAGATAGAAAGAGATAAACAGTCGTTATCCCTTTCCATTTATTATGTTTCTCTTTACTTCCAGCAGGGATATAGAGATGTTTGTATTCGTATAATTTCAATGTATCTATATGAATTATGCATAAAGAAACTGCCTGAGCATAGCAATATAGAAGTTATTGCTGTTCTATACGAACATTCACTTCTTTTAATTATCAGTATCCCTGGTTTTGACACTTATTATTCATAATATAGAGAGATGAGTTTTTATTAAGGGGGTCTTACACCTTGAAGACTAATTTTGGAACCAATTTTCAGAAATTTATTGTGGAAAAACTAAAGAATATTTTAAAACGGAACTTTTTCTATTCCATCTTAACTATTGAATTTCACACATGATATTTTTTACTTGTAAATATTATTTACTTCCAAGAACTGGAGATGGCATTCACAACAGTCCTGTCAAGAGTTCAGGGTCAAACAGTGTGCAGGATTGAGTCCATCAGTCCACTCTAATTATCCGAAATAAAAATTTCAAAAACAGTTTCAATTGTTATTTCAGCGAGTTCCCGATCGTTCACTTTCTTGAAATTTTGATTTTTCGCAAAATGGCGGAAATTTTTCTAAAAAAGTCATTTTTTACCATGTTTTCTGTCCTATTTGAAGCTATAAAAAGCAGCAAAACGAAATTTGTCAAAAGTGAACGATCGGGACCGCGCCCAGTGTTTTTTGAAAAATAAAAAAAAAATTCATCGCGATACGTTGAGTTGTTCTCCCGTAATCGTGAACAGCAGTTTGAAAAATGCAAGTTTTGTGAAAACGCGTTTAAAGTTTCAGAACGGCACGGACGAGCCGTACGCCGTGATATTTGACGAGCTATTACTCGCGAACTAGAGAGAATTCTCTAAACCCTTTTACAGGCTCATTTATAAGATTCTTTACATCAAAGAAATGCAAAAATAAAAAAAATCGATTTTTTGAAACCGACAAGGTGTAAGTTCCCTTTAACAACATGTAGTAATTATCACATATGTAATTCAATTTTCCCAATTTCGACTTCAATTGTAAATAGTTGTCGCTAAAAGCAGGTTATTTACCTCTGTTTTCGGAAACCGTTTTGAAAAATAAACTTTAATTCTTATATAATTTCACTTTTTTTTTTTACCAGTTTTGAAGTATATACTTTGTAAAATTTTAATTGGACTTTTAAAATTTGTAAATGTACTAAACCTGACAGGTGTGGTTCTGCTTTTGAAACTTAAACAGTTAGAAATCGAATAACTCTAAATAAATCTTTACAATAGAGGCGTTCCCGTAGGGTTACCATATGGGTATAAAGTATTTGTTAAGTGTTGCAACAAAGTACTCCTACACGTCTATTTAAAAGTTGATGAAAAAGCAGAACATTTAGCCTATTTAAGAAAGAAAAACCAGGACGGATGGAAACCCTAGTTCCCGGGACACCCCTGAATTTTTTTTCCAACCGGGTTCATACTCTTTCTCGAAATGTCGAGGATATTTTTAATCAAGATGCTTGAACAACGATCAAAAGGGCATATTAAACCAACTTGTGTAGGAAAACAAAATTGTTCTGTTGTGGGTTTTTTAACATACAGAGAACAAGGACAACGAAAAAGCAGACCAGCCAGTCAAAAAAGGTGGGTAGGGAAAGTATATCAACTTGGAACCAGTTCTAGACTCTAGAGTCGTGCTGCATCATACTTGGTATCAAAAACCAGGTTTTTTGAAAAAACTTTACATACCTATATTGACAAGACAACAAGTTAGTGAAAGTGTCTCGATAAACCAAACCCAGTATTTTGTTCTTTATATATTCATAATAATAATGTAGGGCAGAAATAAGCACTTAAATTTATTTTTCCCTAAAAGGATAAACAGTTAGGTCGAAAAGTCAAACGCTGACCAACCTTACAACTGGAGCACTACCACTCCAGTTATAATTGAGATATAATACCAAAAAATTTGGTATAGAGTATTTAATAGACATCGAAAGAAATTAATCTGAATATCTTTTTTCTTTGTTGTATGGTTAAAAGGTGTATTATTCACAACATCCAACATGCATTGAAAATATGAGTACCAATGTATTAAACATAGAGAAGTTATATGTTCATATTATGAAATATCCACCAGCACCTCATGTGAAAGAATTCGTCTGGAATTCTACATAAAACTCGTCTATCCCGTGTGGAAATAGCCCGGTTTAACCCGACCAGAAGAGGGTTTCTGGCGGAAATCCGATCGGGTCAACCCGGGATAATGTTTTGTTAGTAGCCCGGCCGGGATCGAACCGGGTTCTCTCCAGGATCCGGTCGGGCCAAACCGGGCCACCCTGATTTAGCCATGTTTAATATTTCTTAATTGCCTGGCTGGGATCGGACTGGGTTCCTCCTGAGATCAAGTCGGGCCAAACAGGGCCATCCTGAATTTTCCTGGCTTAATATTTCTTAATTGCCCGGCCGGGATCTGGCCTGGTTTCTACCTGAATCCGGTCGGGCCAAACCGGGCCACACCTTATTGAGCCCGATTTAAAATTTTTTAATTGCCTGGCCTGTATCCGACTAGATTCCGGTCAGGATCTCGTCGGAAAAAATCGTACCAAAATAATTTCGCAATTATTTAGTATTATAACACAAAGATTCTGAAGATAGTAAATGTGAAAGCAATAAAAGTTTTGAATTTTATAATTTCAAAATATGCACAGAAATCGCAAATTAATTGAATATTTTTATTATATTCGATTTGAAATAATAATATAAAGTTTCAATATAAAAATATTCTCTCGTAAACAATAATTTTCTAAATTTCAATTTTCGCAAATTAAAACATTTTTTGGAAAATAATTTTAAAAAATTGTAATTAAACAGTTTTTGTGATACAAATATCTAATTAAGATTACAAATATTTAAATAAAGTTTCATGGAAACTGTTTTTTAAAACAGGTCAATTAAAAATTTGAAAATGAATAAATTAAATAAAATTAATTATTTATATTTATTTATTTATATTTATTATTATTTATAAAATAAATAAATTGTTTGAAACAAAAGAAATTAAAAATATATTCCTCGCAATTATATCTGACTTTTCAGCGATAAAGCTCGGCTGAGATTTTGTCGAAGAAGTCCAAGCGGGTTGATAGCTCAGGTGGTAAGGCGCCCAGCGCGTGTATTAGGTTTAGGCTAGGGTTTAGGATTGTTAGGGCCGTCGGCAGTACGAATCCCCAAGCAAGTAGTGCGATTTTTCGAAGCGTTTTTTCGTGCGATTATATGCATAAAAGATTGTGTACGATTATACGTGTAAGAGAAAATTTTTTTTGTAAATTTTCCATTATATATAACATTGTCAAAAACAGACCTGTTTTCGACTGGGTTACCCACTTTGTATCCGGGATTCAACCGGGTAACCCGGCCGGAACCCAACCAGCCCAGCGTGACGAAACCGACCAGGATCCGACCGAGTACCCTGGCCGGATTCCGGATTTAAGCAGGGCAACCCGGTCACAATTTTTACACGGGATGAGATACTTGCAATTGGTAATCACGTATAGCGTACAACGTGGAACTCTACATGGATAGACCTGGGACTATAAATTTCATCTAATGAAGGTAGCCAAAAATGTACACATACCGATTAAAATATTACATTTTCTATCTTCTTATATTATTATAAATTAAGCAAATAGTTCTAATAGCCTTCTACAAACATATATATATGTATAAGAAGCACCACATTAATATAAATATTTTTTATCATCAATATTACCTAACGATAAGCTCGAAGAGTTCAAATTGGTCGAAAACTTTGCAGTATAGGTGCAGTACCCTGACACAAGTCCACTTCATACCTGGCCATGGAGCAAGACTAAGGTCAAGGCCATCTTGAAGTGGACACTTGCCGATAGTAAAACCTCTCTTTAACTCAGCTCCAGAGAGCGTTAAAAATCTGCTTTTCTTATCTAGCATTGGATTGCGTCGTCCTTCACGTGACACATTTGAGATTGAAGGACTGGTAGATGATTTGATCTCGCCTCCCGATAGCGTAGGATACCTATCTCGCCGATCCAGTGATGCGGACTTTCTGTACAAGTCCTTCTCTGATATAGAAAGACATTTATTAAGAATTTGTTCCCGAACAGGAGGACTGATAGGTCGTTTTTTTGGTTCAAATATCTTTACTCGGACTTCTTGGGGTTCCGCACCAGGTGAGGACACGCAAGAGACTCTCACTTCTGTTTTTGAACCTTCCTGATTTGGACCCTTTGGACTCATTTTTTAAGATTTATCATGTAAGAGAAGACTGTATACTTTATGATAATTTTGCAAAAATTCTTTCTCGACAAAGTTCTGGAATCCAATAACCCTTCTTTCTTTAACACTATATCCAAATCACAGCTGCTTTATACTTAAGAGTGCAGCTAAGCTACCATAAGCAATTCAAGCAGTCATTCGTCCATTATTTGTTCGATTCATAATATCGATCAATCTTGATCACTGAACTCTTTCACGAAAGTTCAATTACCGTTCCATTTTTCTAATTAAATTTTCTTAAATTTTGTCAGTCTTCATTTCTATTTTATATTATCTGAAGAAAAAGTTTAAAGTCAAGAAAGCTCCTTTGTTAATTACTGGATTCTGCGGATTTTCCTGTGTATACTGTATATGTTGTAAAAGATTGGCTCACACTTCAATGTTGCAAATTTCATAAGCACAGTACTTCCTTGTTTGCTGTAAACAATTTAATATAGAAATCAATACCAGAGTGAAATATTTATTTTCTGATTGAAAAGCGTGCTTTTTAATAAAAAGAGATAATAGGTATTCTCCCCAGTGAACAAAAAAATTTAAAGATGTCCAGGAACGTCTCCGGGACATATCAGGACGTCTTTCGGGACATTTCTTTCGAACGCCATAGAAACATTCTTAAGATGTTCAATGTTCAATTTCAGTACGAAAGATGTTCCACGGACGTCCTATACATATTTTCAAGAGTCTTTAGAACATCTTCAGACGATTAGACGATTTGGACACGTCGATTTGACTGACATTGGACGTCCGAGGAACGTCTCAAGGACATCCCTGGGATGTTCACGGTTTTGTCCCCACTGACACCAAGAGGCCTTGAAGGCGACCCACCTTTTTCTCCATGATTTTTCATTTTTTAACTAGTTTTTTAACAACATGTACCGGGTTTTTTATTTTTCTTAAGTCTCTAGGATATACATTAATGTGAAAAAAATGTTATCCGTCATTAATTGTTAACTATAAAAATAATGTATATAAACAAATAGTCCAAATTGGTGGTTTTTCACGGAGAAATTCATTTTCCACTAACCTATCTTGTAGATTGGAACGGCAATTTTTTTTTTATTGAGTACACCTTAAAGTATTTTTCAGAATTTTTTCAGAATTTTCTGCAATATTATATAAGTTATAAACTCGATTTTTTTGCTTAAAAAACTATAAAATGCAGTATTTCTCATACCAAACCCAATATAACAATAGTATTTTTGTCAACCCTGTTCTTGAGGTGTTTATTTTCATCTCTGAATCTGAATCTAAATTCAAAATATTCAATTTCGAAAAATCCAAGATGTCGAAAACAAAATGGCGGACAAAAAATTTTAAAAATTAACACATTCTGTTTGAAATTAGTTTTCAGGGGGGTTTTATGGTCGCTGAATTTGAATTTGAATTCAAAATGAACAATTTCGAAAATTCCAAGATGGAGGAATCAACATGATATCAAAATTCCAAAAATAGGCACATTATGTTCGAAATTAGTTAGCGGGTGTTTTTGGTGTCTCTGATGACAAATCTAAGGTTAGATTTTCAAAATTCAAAATGGCGAATCCAATAAGGCGGAAAAATTTTTGAAAAAGTTGTTGAATTTTCATAAAACTTGTTATTGGGAGGTTGTTGATGTCGCTAATTACGAATCTGAAGCCGAATTTGTAAAATTCAAAACGGTGAATCTAATATAGCATATGAGTTTTCAAAAAATTAATGGGCTTTCATAAAAATTGGCATCATGGGATTTTTGGTTTCTCTGATAATGAATCTGAAGTCAGATTTGTAAACAGCGACTACAAAAACCCCCAGATGCCAAGTTTCTTGAAAATCCATTAATTTCTTGAAAACTCGTCCGCCATTTTGGATTCGTCATTTTGAGTTTTGCAAATTGGGCTTCAGATTCGTAATCAGCGACATCAAAAACCCCCCAATAACAAGCTTTATGAAAATCCAACCACTTTTTCAAAAATTTGTCCGCCATATTGGATCCGCCATCTTGAATTTTGGAAATCTGAGCCCGGATTCGTAATCAGCGACCCCGAAAATCCCCTAAGGTGCTTGTGACTGTAAAATTTGTTTCTTAGAAAAATGTGTGCCGCAAAGGGTTAATGAATTTCATGAAAAAATAAGGATGTATGGTTTTTGTATTTTAAAAAATTAATTTTTCGAATATAAGTTCTCAAATAATAAAAATTTAAAGCTGGTGCAAGGAAAATGAAGATTCCTTGTGTCCAGAAGAATCGATTGACCTATAAGATTAATGCATTTCATTGAAAAATAAGAAAGTTATGCTTTATTGTAATTTTCGAAAACGAATTTTTCGAATATAACTTTAGAAATAATCAAAATTTAAGGTTGATGTAAAGAAAATAAACTTTTCTTTGTGTTGACACGATTCAGGTGACCTAATATTAAGTCATTTGATTAATTAATTAATGCTTCCTCTATGAGGAAGCAAATCGTATTTACTTCCAGGAAGCAAAGTGCTCATTGAATGAGCACAAAAGTTGATACAACTTCAAAGCTAGTTTTTAACTGTAATTTTTACATAATTCACATAATTTTTTAGACACACAATTTTTCTTTCGGGGACGTATTTTGGCCACCGAAATACACCAAATCCAAAAATGCCTTAAATTGGGCATAACTTTTGCGCGCACTGCGATTTTAGTTTCATACGTGGTAAACTTCTTCGCCCCAACATCTCACGTTATTTGGCTCAAAATATGAATTATCGATTTTTAAAGGAAATTCAAAAAGTTGTTATGCCTATCCTATAGGGTGTTCAAAAAGAAAGATTTTTCATCTTAAGACTTTTTTCCATACCATGCGTTGTTCGGCTTCTAATTTAATTTTTCTTTCTTTTTTTGGATTTTCAAAATGTTATGTCTTTCAATTTTTTTTTATCCAAAAAAGTCATTAGGAAAAATTGTTAGAATTTTTGTGTACTGTGAACATCCGTGCATAGAATTTGTAAATTTAAAAAAGGTGGTTTCAAAAATTTTCAAAATGCTCCAACTTTTTGAATTTTTATCCGAAATGGTTGGCTAACGAACTTAACCTTCATTTTAAGACACTAAAAGAGTATACCAAAGGCCAATCCAATCGGTCAATTCTTTCAAAAGTTATCGTGTTCACAAACTAAAAATCTACAGACACAAAGATAGGCACAGACAGACAAATTCGTAAAAACATGTTTTTCTGGTTCAGGGGGTCCCAAAACGTGGATATTTGACAAAAACTGGGGGGGTCAAATTTTACACGAATCTAATACCTTCTCTGATGAGAATGTAACTAGCTGTCAAGTTGTATCCACTTTTGTACTCATTCAATGATCACTTTGCTTCCTGTAAGCAAATATGATTTGCTTCCTTATAGAGGAAGCATTAAGTATTCTTTACATCAGCATTAAATTTTGATTATCTGAGAAGTTATATTCGAAAAATTCATTTTCGAAAATTACAATAAAGCATAACTCTTATTTTTCAATTAAATGCATTAAGATTATAGGTCAATCGATTCGTCTGGGCACAAGGAATCTTCATTTCCCTTACACCAGCTTTAAATTTTTATTATTTGAGAACTTATGTTCGAAAAATTGATGTTTAAAAAATTAATTAAGCATAACTCTCTTATTTTTCAATGAAATGAATTAATCATATAGGTCAATCGATTAGTCTGAACACAAAGAATCTTCATTTCCCGTATACCAGCTTTAAATTTTTATTATTTCAGAAGTTATATTCGAGCAATTAATTTGAAAAAATCTGCCCGCTTCGCGGGCACATTCTCATCGCGCGCTTGTGCTCTTCGTGAATCTTGCGCTTTACAGGACGCTTGAACCTATATGTGCCCTGAGTGCCCTGATGAGAATGTGCTCCTTAAGGTCGATAGAACCTTAAGTAAATTAGTTAAATTTTGCATTCAAAGCTGTAATTTAATTTAATTTAATTAAATTTTTAAAAATATAAATTACAAATATATAATAATAAATTAAAATATAAAAATATAAATTATGTGATTTAATTAAATTTAAAAAAAAAACATATATCTTCAAGCGTCCTGTAAAGCGCAAGCTTACATATATGTTGTTCGTGTCATACATTAGTTTGCCATAATCCACTAGGGACAAAAATGACAAAAAATTTTCGAAAAAAACCGCCATATTGGGTAGCCATGTTGAATTTTTTAATGTTCAAGTACCATGTTTTTAAAGTTTGACATGTTTATGCACCTTTGTGCATGTTTGCGTCAATTCGAAAAAA
>CAJFCO010017876.1:16032-26457 GCA_904066015.1 Synergus gifuensis | reverse complement strand
TGAATGTGTGATACTTCTATAATTTTGAGAGCACACGTTTTTCCCTTACATAAATCGGTAATTAAGAAAGAGTGGTCCCATTCCGACCGCACAAATGGTAAAGGCCATAAAGTGCCAAAAATAAATTTTTTGCTGCATTCAAAGTTGTATTCTGTAAAGGGATCATTTTTCTATTCTATGTTTTATATTGGTTGGCGAGGTTTGCGGGTGTCATTAACTGTGAGATACCGAGGCAAAAGTGAAAGTCTCCGTTTTCGATGTGCTCAAAAGTGGTGGTGTGAAACCGAACCCCTATTTTTTTGCAGCAAATCGCGAGAAAAAGTATAATAAAATTTTGAATTATCATTCTAATTTGTAAGCAAGACCCTAAGATTTGTAATGAACTAAAATAATTTGTGAATTTATTTATATATACATGTTAAGGGCTTTTTTAGAAAATAAAAGTAAATTATTAAAATAATGAATACAAATTTCAATCGCTGTCGACTGTGTCGTTTTCTGTCTCGTGATAATTCGGAACAGTCTTCGGAAAAATTTGAACTTTTTGAATTTTGAATTTTCGTCCCATTTCTAGGAAAAATATGTGCGCTTACCGTCAGAAATTTTTATTGATCACTTTTCGTTCCTTAAAAACACGTTAGAAACAGTTAAAATGCAAAAGAAATAGGAGTCAGTTTTGGACTACCCCAACTTTTTTCACATAACGATTTGCCGTTCACTTATGGCAATGGAGACGATCTAATTTCAATATCGTGCATTAAAGCCAAGGCCATAATCAATCAAAATAACCTACCGGATAAAGTTCCGAAAAACGTAAAATTCTGATTTTCTTGGGTCTCCGTATATTTATGTATTTTTACGTGCTAATTCCGAAAATGATAGTGAAAATTGGCAACTAGTCGATTTTCATGGTGAAACTATATAGAAACCATAAAAATCATGGTCTTTTTGCGTTCATCTCAGCTAATATTCAACAATAGAGTAGAGTGGGGCGAAAAAGCCACGGGACGAAAAAGCCATTTGATTATGATTTGATAACAATGATGCTCAGCCAACTTCACAGATCCTGTGAACGGTCGTTTGTAAAATACCACCTTTTCTCAAAATAATTTTTCAAGTTTTATTTCCTTTTACCGCTTCAAATTTTGGTGAAAAATATTTCTGACGAGTATTTTCTGAATCAAAATAGTGTTGTGAATGAGAAATATGGGTTCATTTTTTCTCATAATCCACTTAATTCAGAATGTTTTAGCAATATATCTCCGAAAATAGGTTATGGGGCGAAAAAACCAACTATAAGGTGGGGCGAAAAAGCCACCTTATCTTAGTTTTTCCATTCTTTTTTTAGCAAAATGATGCGAGTCTACAAGCGGAAACGAGAAAAACAAAACGTTTAAAGAGTTTTTGTAGAAAATGTAATATATTTGGCTAAATCCTAAATAAAAGAAAGAATTATTTATAATTAATATAAATATTAAATGTCATTAAATTAATTAATAAATTATTTATAATATTATATATATAAATTTATATTTTAATAAAAAACTGTTATTGGATTTTTAAATTATTATATATAAAAATTTTTAATATTTTATTTTGAAATAAATAATTATAATATATAAATTTCTCATAATATATTTAGCCAAATATATTACATTTTCTATAAAACCTCTTTCTAAAACATCTAAAAAAACAGCTACTAAGAGAGGTAGACCGGTAAAATTTGATGAACCAAAGGCAGGGTCAAGTCGCATTAGCCGTTCGAAACGAAGTGTCGCAAAAATTCCACAATATTATTCTGATACCGAGTGATTGACGATTTAATGTTAAAATACGATTTTTTGTAATAAACATTTGAATTTCATGTTTAAAAAATGGCTTTGTCTCGATTTTCAGTCTTAAAATAAAATGGCTTTTTCGCCCTACCTGGTGGAGCGAGACAGCCATTTCGAATTTTTTTTTCCAAAGTCTATAACTCTAATACTAATCATTATACACAAATAGTTTCCATATAAAAGTTTTAGCCAAAAACGTGAAGTTTGCAATGATACCTGAGTTATTTATTAATTTTTTCATTTGCGAGTTTTACAGGACTCAATATTAAAAAATGGCCATTTCGCCCCACTCTACTCTATTTAAAAAATATCTCAAACAAAAGCTGTAGACTTCATCCAAATACACATTTTATGTTACAAATATATTTTTCTGTGAAAGATAGTTTCCGAGAAAATCAGAGATATATCGATTTTCATTTTTAAAAAAACCCACGATAAACCATGGCTCTTCACATTCTAAATGGAAATCATTGTAAAAGAAAATTATTGTAAAGGTAAATGGCAAAGAGAATGGTGAAATGAAATGGGAAAAGAAATGGTAAAGGAAACTGGCAAAGGGAATGGTAAAGAGAAATGGTAAAAGGAAATGGCAAAGGGAATGGTAAAGGGAAATGGCAAATGGAATGGTAAAGGACATGGTAAAGGGAAATTACAAAGGGAAATGGTAGAAGGAATGGTAAAAGGAAATGGCAAAGAGAATGGAAAAGGGAAACAGAAAAGGGAATGATAAAGGAAAATGGTAAAAGGAATGGTAAAAGTAATGGTAAAAGGAATGGTAAAAGTAATGGTAAAGGTAAATGGAAAAGGGAATGGTAAAGGGAAATGGCAAAGGAAATAGTAAAAAGAAATGGCAAAGGGAACGGTAAAAGGAAATGGCAAGGGAAATGGCAAAGGGAATGGTAAAGGGAAGTGGTAATAGGAAATGGCAAAAGGAATGGTAAAGGGAATGGTAAAGGGAAATGGCAAAGGGAATGGTAAAGGGTAAAGAGCTTAAGGGGGAAGTTCGGTATTTAAACTTTTTTTTTGAATTTTTTTTATTTTTTTATTTGATAGTACAACATTTCAAGAATGTTGTGTAAAAATTTCAAGTCAATCGGAGCAAAAATGACGGAAATATATGGTCAGTTGCTCCACCTCGATTTTGTATACTTGCGTGAAAGCGCTTTTTTAAGGGGGGGGGGGTTCCGTATTTAAGCTTTTTTTCGAATTTTTTTTTTATTTGATAGTACAACATTTCAAGAATGTTGTGTGAAAATTTCAGGTTAATCAGAGCAAAAATAACGGAAATATATGGTCAGTTGCTCCACCTCGATTTCGTATACTTGCTTGAAAGCGTGCGGCGCGCTTACTTTAAAGCGTTATCCTGAAAAGTGTCATTTTTAAATTCGGTGGACAGCATAACTTAAAATCTAGTGGGCCGATCGTTTTGAAATTTTGCACAGTTGTTCTTCACATAATTCCCCAGGTAACGCTGGAACCATTTTAGTTTTTTGAAATAATTGTTGATTTTACAATAACGCTCAATTTTTAATATTTTTCAATATAAATTTCCAGGAATGTAGTCTAAAAGTTGTACTATAAGTTATATATTGTCAAAATAAACTATCAGTACCTGTATCGCCAAAAAAAATTCCTAAAAACATGCATTTTTTTCATCTAATGGACCGAACCCCCCCCCCCTTAAGTAGGTACCAAACAGAAACCAATGGAGATACGACGGAAATATTTGTATTATTGATTTTCTCCAAAAATATCACTCGAAGGAAAAAATATTTAAAACAAAAAATATA
Source organism: Synergus gifuensis (assembly GCA_904066015.1). Classification (NCBI taxonomy): domain Eukaryota; kingdom Metazoa; phylum Arthropoda; class Insecta; order Hymenoptera; family Cynipidae; genus Synergus; species Synergus gifuensis. Next base: position 22,832 of record CAJFCO010017876.1, on the reverse strand, counting down.
TATTTCGACATGGTCTTCAACTTCTGTTTGAGAAATTTTTTTAATTTTGCATATTAGCTAAGATAAACGCAAAAAACCATGATTTTTATGGTTTTTTCATTGTTTCACTGTGAAAATCGACTAGTCGCCATTTTTTCTATCATTTTCGTAATCTGCGCGTCAAAATACATAAGTATTCGGAGACCAAAGAACATCAGAGCTTTACGCTTTTCAGAACTCCACCCCGGGAATTTCATAATTTCCAGAATTTAAAATTTCGATTACTTTCAATTTCGGGAGTTTTAAGTTTCCGTATTATTATTTTCTTTAAGGAATTTTTTATTTCGGAAATTTTTATTATTACAATTTAGAGTTTAACTTGTTAAGAAAATATTTATAACCAGTGGACACAAAATTTAAAGATTTCCCAGTGATGTCTTCGAGACGACTTTTAGGAGTTTTTAGACGAGGTTTTAGGAGTTCCCTAATATAGTAATATCTTCAGGATACCTTCAGACATTAAACGTCTTAGACACATTGACTGGACTGATATTGAACGTCAGAGTAGGGTCCCAAGGACGGTCCTAAGGTGATTTTCAAGGTTTTTATCCCGCTGTCAGTTTTATAAACTTTAACAAATAAAATAATATAATCAAGAAAAATTTTCAAGTAAATTGTTTCTCTTTGCTATTTGCAATTTAACTGCCTTATAACTTCGAATCATCCCATCACTGACAATACGTATATTCGTTTATGTTCGTTGATTAACCATTAATTTGTATTGTGTTTTTAATTTCAAATAAAGTAACAGTAAAACTTTAACATTCAATTCTCAAGACTTTGAGACTATTAAATTCTTTATTTTCAGAAGTGAACGCAACTTGTCTTACATTCCCTTCATACTATAGCACGTCAAATTGTAGAAAATACATGAAGAGAAACGTCGCATCTATTAATAGCAAACGTCAAGTTGACAACTGGACTGTCATGGGCGGCACGTGCCGGTCGCGGCCGTCATCGTCGCAAAGAAATTCTAATTTCTCTTTTCTTTATTATATTATTGCGTTTTCGTTTGCTTTATTGGGATCAAGAAGAATACACCCACTGTCGAAGTATCCTAACACTAGGATAATTCAATGCAGAAGACACTATTAACTCAGAGTTCAATTTCAATGTTGTAAAATAATATAATGTAGTATAATATTTTGTAATTTAATGTAATGTATTGTAATGTAATGGATAATTCATTCCACCTAATTCTCACGACAGATATCTCCGCCTCTTCGTCAAAGTTGGTTTTATACGAAACGCGAGCTCGATGTACTGAGCATACAAATAAGAGTGCATCCCCACAAGAAGCACACTTGAAACTGGCGCCATGAGGTTTGATGACTACATACGTTGGTAGGTGTTTCAGGTTTCTATACGCAGCTCCTTGTCTGTCCCAGAAGCGCAGACGCGACAAACTGCGATATACCGAGAGTACCGAGATATACTCAAACTCTTGCAAAAGTGCAAACACCCAACGAAAATTACAGCGGTGGACCACGGTGGGGCGAAATCAAAAAAAGACACAAAATAAATCATCAATATTTCTTTCTAGATTTTTAATTTTATCAAATTTTAAACATTTTCCCTGTTCTCTATGTCACTTGGACATAATTCACAGAGATCTATGGAAGTAAACAAATTTTTCTACTTGTAGAGTTAATTTTTATAAAAAAAATATTCCAATAAATTCTCGATATATTGACTTTTCATTTACTGATAATGTTTATGTGTTTAATCGCTAATATTATCACCAAGCTGTAATTTTTCCCTTCATTTTCTAATCCTCTTCCCCCCTAAAAAGAAACATCTAGATCTTTTCTTCTTTAATTCCCTTCCTCACCGCTTTTATCACGGGATCACTTCTCTGAGTCATGCTCCAAATTTTTGTGTAATTTTTTTCCGAAGCTGGGCGGGGGATCAAAGACGGACAAGAATTTTAAAAATTTTCAGTCTTGAATTGTCGTTTGGAAAAAATAAAAAAAACATTTGATAGTATTCATAATTTACACCATTTGAAAGCTCTTGGAAAGAGCTTTCAAATGTGCCCCCGGCCGGCTCTGTACGTTAATTTGCACCAAAGATGCACAATTTCAAAGTTTAAACAATTTTGCCAGAGGGGGGGTAAAAGTACGTGACCGGGAGTGTAATTGGGACCCGTCTATTTTCCATAAGACTCGATTATTCACAGTAGTTAAAATCATATTACTGAATAAAGTAATAATATGAGATTTATGTTAAGTTTTTTATTTGATCGTCTCCGATTATTTTTTCCTTTAAATATATGATAGAGTTACAAAAAATAAGACACGTGTTTTTTCTTACTAGCCCAAAATGAGTTTTAACGGATAAAATAAGCTCCTGGAGTTTTGCACTAAATTGATATTTTTATTATTTTAAGCACTTATAATCCAGCACTGATTTGAATGAAACTTGGCAGCAATTATGTGTACGACAAAACACATTTAACAGATAGTGCAACTATTATTTTTCGTCCTCATAATGGTTAAAATTATCCTCAGTCGTATCTACCCTTATCAAGGTGTAAGTACAACATTGAGAATTTGCTGAATTTTTTGTTACCATCAACTTTTCGATCAAACAATTGCTAACAGTTTAGGCAGCATTAATGGATAATGTAATCTCAATAGTGAACAATGTAGCAGTGATAAAAATAACTTTACTTTTATAAATTCTTTAATTTTTCTATGAAGTTTCTGTGAAGGGAGTTTACCATACATTATTTCTTTAATTAGCAAATTATATACGCGAAGTATGATTAACCATTCATTAAAGGTGTAATGATATCAGTACTCTCATGTAATACTACTTTTAATTAACTTAACAGATTTATGCTTCAAAATGCATTGAACTTCAACAAATGCATGAATGCATCAACTTCTTTTTTATTGTATTTTTTAATAAGAGTAAATTATTTCTTGATTAAAATAATCTGTTTTCAAATTTAAGCTAGATTTTTTATTAGGGGTAGATACGAATGAGGGTAGTTTTTACCCATTAGAAGAGCGAAAAATAATAGTTGCACTATTTGTAAAATGTCTTTTGACGTACATATCAGAAGTTAACGAATTATATCAGATAACGAAAATAAATCAATGAGAATCGTAGGCAATGAAACTTGAAGACAATCAGAAGAAAATTCGGTTTGTTTCTGTTTAAAACTGTTCAAACCATGCATTTGTTTATAATAATTGTTGATGAATTTAACATATTATATCAGATGAAAAAAGTAAATCAATGTGCATAATGAGATTCGAAGACAATCAGAAGAAAATTCGGTTCGTTTCTGCAAGGAAAAAATTAACTGTTGAGAAATTACCGAAACTGTTACAAAGTGGCGGATATGAAAAGACGTCGTTAATAAATACAGATCAACTTTTTTACTCTTCAAGAGTAAATTGAAGGGTACAGTAATATTTTATTCACGTGAATCTTGAAAATTTACGAAATTTAAGAGCAGGAAAAACACAGTGGAAGACTGAATATTTCACATTCGAGTTCGGTAATTTTCAAGGTCGCCACACCATTTCTACTATAAGAAAAATTTGCACATTCTCATTAAGCGCTTCGCGCTCCGTGTTGGGCGCCTCGCGCGCTTGTGCCCTTCGTGAAGCTTGCGCCTTACAGGACGCTTGTACCTATATGTTTTTTTTTAATTTAATGAAATTATATATTTTTTATATATAATTTATATTTTTATATTTTAATTTATTTTTTTATATTTGTAATTTATATTTTTATATTTTTTTAAAATTTAATTAAATTAAATTTAAATTAAATTAAATTACAGCTTTGAATGGAAAAGTTAACAAATTAATTAAGATTCTATCGACCTTAAGGAGCACATTCTCATCAGGGCACTCGCGCTTTGCGCTCGGCTCTGTTTAAAAATATTTTTCATGATTAAAACGAAAACTACTTATCTTATTGAAAAATGGCCAAAGAAAAACTTGTAGATCCTTTTAAGACCAATTACTATGTTCCTTATCATTTTCTCTGCATCTCGAGTTATTTGGCTTCAAATTTAAATTTTCGATTTTTTAAGAAAATTCAAAAAGTTGTTATTTCTATCCTATAGGGTGTTTAAAAAAAACATTTTTCATCTTCAGACTTTTTTTCATATCATGCGTTGTTTGGCTTCTAATTTAAGTTCGAAAGTTATCGTGCTCACAATCTAAAAATCTACAGACACACAGTCAGACACATAGACACAAATAGACACACAGACAGACAGATAGACACATTCATAAAACATGTTTTTTGGGCTCAGGGAGTCCCCAAACGTGGACATTTGACAAAAACTTGGGGTCAAATTTTACACAAATCTAATACCTTCTTTGATGAGAATGTAAAAATATTCCGATTTATACAGAGGGACGCTACTATATTTAACAATGTAAGGATACCTGGGTGGGATATGGTAGTTCCCTACAACTTGCTTTATAACTTATATTTCCGGGACGGCAATCAGGCAGCAAGATGTTTTTCCACGTTGGTAAACTAAAATATGAGAGTCAGAATCAATTAAAACACTGTCACACACACACACACACACACACACACACACACACACACAAACGCAACTTACTGCAACTTACTGCAACTGTGTGGCATGCCGAAACGTGTGTGTACTTCAAATCATTTTAGAGTTCGGGAATTTTCAGCGAACGAGAACCACACAATTCTCAACGTCGAGTGACACGAAAAATTATTTCAAAGGAAACATATAATAAATTCTCTTGAATTCTTTTAGAGAAAATATTTTTCTATTCTGTATTTTATCTTGAATTTATTCGTAATTACTGTTTTTAACTTTTACTCCACCAACTTTTCTTATTTATTCTCAGTTCGGTAATACTTCTTAAACAGTTCCAGTTGTTTTACCGAAAAGTTATTGGATTTTCTCTCGAATTTTTCTTATATCAGCCACATCTGAGTAGTTCAGTAATCTCTCAAGTACTAATTTTTCCCTTGTGCCTAAAACTGTTCAAATCATACATTTGTTTATAATAATTGTTGATAAAGTTTGTAAATGATATTGAATGACAAAAATACATTGATTTGCATCACAGGCGATCAGATTCGAAAACAATCAAAAGAAAATTCGGTTTGTTTTTAGTCGAATACGCGAAGCAAAAAGAGACATACGTTTATAAAGTTTTCAAACTTTTTTTTGATCCATCGTAACTTTGGACTGGATTATCGTATCGGCATGTTTTTTTTTTTTAAATTCATGTAATGATAGCTAGATTAACATAGGCATATTAAGATTTTCATATGCTAAATATAGAAAGAAATATCCATGAAAGGGTGGAGTTCCGATTAGTGTAAACCTCTTATTATATTTAAACTTTGCATACTTATCTATTTTCACGCGCTGATTGCGAAAATGATAGTGAAAATTGTCGATTTGTCGATTTTCATGGCGAAAACCGTGAAAAAATCATAAAAATCATGGTTTTATGCGATTATCTTAGGTAATATGCAAAATTGAAAAAAAAATATTGCTAATAAAAGTTGTAGATCTCACCGAAATACACATTTTTTGTTGAAATCATTTTTCTCTGCAAGTGAAAGTTTCCGAGAAAATCAACGATACAAAGATTACAATCGTATCTCCATTGGTTTCGGGTTGACACCTACTTACGTTCTTCACCCTTCTTCCTTTGCCATTCCCTTTACCATTCCTTTTACCATTCTCTCTGCCATTCCCTTTGCTATTCCTTATGTGATTTCGCTTTGCTATTCCCTTTACCATTTCCCTTTACCATTCCCTTTGCCATTTCCCTTTGCGAGAAAGAAAAAGAGAAGAGAAAGGAAACAGGAAGAGAGAGAAAAATGGATGGAAAAGAGAAAAGGGAAAAGAAAATTAAATTAAAGAAATGACTTGATTTATAAAAAATAATTTAATAAAATTAAATTAATAAAATAAAAGAACAAATAAATATTTCACTAAAACTTTAGAAAATTAAAAAATTAAAAAAAAGTCGAATACGCTATAACTAAAACATAAACTAGCTGTGAAGTTGTATCAACGTTTGTGCTCATTCAATGAGCACTTTGCTTCCTGTAAGCAAATATGATTTGCTTCCTCATAGAGGAAGCATTAATTATTCTTTACATCAACATTAAAAAAATTGTCTGGAGAACTGGTTCTCAAGAATAATGTGAAACACGACAAGATTAACTAGCTGTGAAGTTGTATCAACTTTTGTGCTCATTCAATGAGCACTTTGCTTCCTGTAAGCAAATATGATTACATATTATATTCTTTATTATATTTATATAATATTCTTTACATCAAAATTAAATTTTGATTATTTGAGAAGTTATATTCGAAAAATTCATTTTCAAAAATTACAATAATGCCAAATTTTCTTATTTTTCAATGAAATGTATTAATCTTATAGGTCAATCGATTCGTCTCGACGCAAGGAACCTTTATTTTCCTTACGTCAGCTTCGAATTCTGAATATTAGAGAAGTTATAGTTGAAAAACAAATTTTTCAAAATTAAATAGATCAATAATTTTGTTATTTTTCAATGAAATGAAATAATATTATAGACCAATCGATTCGTCTCGATGCAAGGAACATTTATTTTCCTTACGTCAAGTCAAAATTTTGATTATTTGAAAAGTTATAGTAGAAAAATTAATTTTTGAAAATACAATTAACCATAACTTTGTTGCTTTTTAATGAAATGCATTAATAATATAGGTCAATCGATTCGTTTTGACACAAGGAATCTAC
>CAJFCO010017874.1:33087-43342 GCA_904066015.1 Synergus gifuensis | reverse complement strand
AAGACTCGTAGCTTCAAACGACGAATAAGCGTCGCTTCAAACGCTGAGTTTTCTCTCCGTGAAGAACAACAGTAAATACTTTCATCGAAGAAACTTCTGATTTGTTGGAGTCAGTTTTAAGTTCAGTGCAAAACGAAGTATGCAATCGATTAAAACGTCTCGGTAATAATGAACAAAATTTAGCTGAAATAAAAGAAGTATTTAACAAATTTTCCATGCCATTTGAAAATATGAAAACAGAAAAAAAAACGTTTCTCCAAATTTACGAGCTATGATACTTTTATTGTATCGGTCCATTATAAAATTGGTGAAAGAACTGAATTTAAATCTAAGCCTAGTGGAAGTACTCGTGAGCAGGTGCCAGTCGTAGCTCAATTTATTCCTGTAAGGTATGTTTTTAAAAAATTCTTTGAATTACCTGAAATTTATAAAAAAACAATTTTATATCTATAAAATTTTATATCTATATCTATATATTATATATATATATATATATATATATAAATCTCTAAATGCCGACAAGCAAATTATATCAAATATAATACAAAGTCCATTTTGGAAAGAAAAGTGTGCTCGTTTTGGACAAAAAATTGTATTTCCACTCTTAATGTACTTCGATGATTATGAGAACAATAATCCTCTCGGAAGTCATAAATGTGTGTCCAAATGTGGAGCGTGTAACGAGAAAATAATAATATGTTTAATGTTACGAGAAATGTTTTAATGTGTTACAAGAAAATTTTTATATTTGTGTGAAGTTGAATGTTATAATAATTTTAGTTTTGTGATAAATAATCTAGTGATTATAAGGATTAAATCTTTTCTCGCAGAATAACGACTTAAGCCCTCTCATAGGCTAAAAAACTCGTAACGTGGTGGTCGAGGGAACGTTTTCGAGGGAGGTAGAAAACTACGCGAAGAATTAGTAAAAACGTAAGAAACATTTATTTCAGAAAAATATCAAACATCTATTAATAATGGAACTTATCGTTGTCCGTATGCGGAAAGACTCTATATAAACCAAAAAATCATTTGTTTATTAAAGACTCGATATAAACTAATTTTGTTCATCGCATAACGAATCAACGAAAGTTTAAAGTGTGAAATAGAATTTACATATCTCTCGATTTAATCAATCTATCTTTCATCAATTAGTCTTTTAAAAGTGAAAGTTGGTAACACCGGTAAGAATAAAGATAAATAAGTAAATCGGATTGCTCGGAATCAAAGGTGATACATAACGTTAAATAATTATTAAATCAATTACTCTCTCGCAGCCCTAACTGAGCTTGTCAAACAATCTTTATTCATTTATAAAATTATGCTCAGCAATTTACAAAATACTTCCCCTATTTGCGAGAGACACGCAGAAAAACGCAAACTCAAAATTATCTTCATACTCGCGAAATTATAAGCAACGTTCGTTTAAACATAACCCCTTTTCAGTTCGCGACCTAACCCGCAATAGCTAGTGCAAACTACACTAAAGTTCACGCTGCGTCGGTATCATTACCCTTATGATTTCCGCCACCTGATCTCCGCAGCTTGGTACTGCGTACACGGAGAGTCGGTGTGGGAAGAACAAATAATAATAATAACAAGAAAAAATGGTGAGAATTTATTGGAAACCAGAAGCTTGGAACTGCGTACACTGGCTTCCAAAAAACTACCCCTCAACCAGGGTAGGTTAATTTACAAAAAGAAAAATAAATGGTAAACTTAAGAGAACCCCAGCTTGGAACAGCGTACAGGGCCTCTGGACATACTACCGTTCGATGTGTAGACTGCTGACGTCGAGAACTGCGTTGAAACTAGACGAGCCGAGAAAAGGCTGGAAGTGTCGCACCCCTATGTGGCCTGCGTTCCGTCATCCGTTGCCGGACGCCGACTGTGGGCGATCGGTCGCCTTTTAGCTTGGCTGGCGAGCAAGTCGCTAGCGAGATTGCTTGTAATGCGTACCTAACGTCATTTCGGCTGAATCATTATTGGATCGATATTCTGTCCTTCAGTCTCCCTGCCGTGTGCCGATAATTGCGTAGGTTTGGATGCCCAGGCGTTCTCATTGCTCTGTAGTGTGTCGGTAATGGTGAGGTGGGTTGCCTATGTGCAGGCAAGTTATTGTAACGGCATGCCATACCGTTACAAGCGGTATACTTAAGCATACCATGCCTGCCACCAGAATATCAATCGAAAATAGAGAATATGTTCTTGTTTATTCTTTTTAATACACTCGATCGCACAGCTTTTAAAAATTCTTTAATTTTTGAAAAAGTTGTTGAAGAATTAAAATTTCTTCAAGAGGAAGGCATAACTATCAATACCGTTGATGGCGAAAGACATATATACTTTGTTTTATCACTAATTTTAGGTGACAATCTTGGACTTCATTCTATTCTTGGTTTTAATGAAAGCTTTAGATCCGATAAATTCTGTCGTTTTTGTTTAACTGATTTTAAAAACATTAATACCATTTTTAAAGAGAGTGATTCCGTACTTCGTAATATTTTAAACTACAATAAAGCATTATCCGAAAATGAGGCTCCTTTAGGTATAAAAGAAGTTTGTGTGTTTAATCAAATACCAGGATTTCATGTTACAAATAATCCTGCAGTCGACGTGATGCACGATTTCTTCGAGGGGATTTGTCGGTATGATGTTGCACATTTATTGCACTACTTTATTTACGTTCGTAAATATTTAACCTTAGAACATTTAAATTTAAAAATACAAGCTTTTCATTATGAACCAAAAAATAATACAAATAAACCACCAGAGATTTTAGAATCTCATTTGAAGAAAAAATGCATCATTTTGTCGTCTGCAGAGATGTTAAATCTTGTTCAAAATATAAATTTGATTATTGGACTTTGTGTAGACGCAAAAGATGAGCATTGGAAACTGTTGTTATCTTTGCAAGATATTCTAAACATTTTACGCAGTACAAAGATCACAATTGATACTCCAAATATTCTGGAATTAAAAATTACAGAACATTTGATGACGTTAAACGAAATCTTTCCAAATAAAATGAAACCAAAACACCACTTTGCGGTGCATTACGCGTCTGTAATGAGACAAGTTGGTCCTCTATGGAATATATGTTGCATGCGATTCGAAAGTAAGCATAGAGAGGGTAAACAGATTTCTCGTTCTACCACTTGTCGCATAAATGTCTGTAGAACAATAGCTCTTAGACATCAACTAATATTTAATTACAGATTAATATCAAAATCTTCAACGTATCCCACGTACATTTGTAGTGCAATTAAATCTGTACCGATTCAAAATTTGCAAAATATCACACATTTAATTCCACTTTTACCATCAGAATGTTTAGTCAACAATAATCTTTCAATAACAAATTGTATTCAAACCGTGGGAAAAACCATAAAACCAGACTGTGTAATTGTCACGTTTTCAGAATTCGGATCAGACTTCTATTTAGTCCACTTAATTATTTTGAATGGAGATGAAGATTTTAGAATAATAGTTCGACAAATAGTAGACGTTTCTCTAAATGAAGATGTAAGAGCATATAAAGTGCATAGTACAGATGATAGTTACTGGGATGTTTTAAGAAAAAGTGACATTGATAACGCTTTCATCTCGTACACTAATCAATTAAGCGATGGTCTTTATTACATTGCCAAAAATTGGATTTAATTAAATATTAAGTTGTAGTTTAAACAACATAGTTTTAAGTTTGTATATTATAGAAATTGAAAAAAAAAGATGTTCTACTCTTTAAAAACTGATTTACTTATTTTCATTTTTATATAAAAGAAACTGCGTTTTTAAAGATAAAAGTTGCAGTTTGTCAATAACTTTCTGATTGTAAATAAATTAATTTAAAATTATATAAATATTTTTCAATTGGAAATGAAAAGCTACTCTTTCTTTCCTGTTGTTTTCAATATTAATATTTTAAATTTACATTTTTTAACACTTTTCATCTATGTAATCTTCAAAATTATTGAATTAAACTACATGTAGATTTACATGCACTTTAATATTCTTCTTCTAAACAATTCATATTTTTCTCAATAGGATCGCATGGACTTTTTTTCTCAAAAGTAGCATTATATTTTACATTTACTATAAAAGCGATTTTCAGATACACTTAGCTATGTATTATTTCTGCGTTGCGTGTGCGTGCGAGTATTTATATAGATATGTTAGATATGTATAAGTTAAAATAGGCGTTAGGTAACTAAGAATGTATTGCGTGATATCTCTGTGTTTGTGTATATATGCGCGTCAGGCTTGGTCCCAATGTCTCTGTGTTAGTCGTGTTTACCATTCTTTTTCCTCCATTCAGATTCTTTCTAACGATGAGTCATAATTTTTCGTATAGTGGATTTCAAATGCTCATATTGCTTATACGGAAGTTTAACAAGATTATTTCAGTTTTTGGAATTCTTTATATTAATGTCGTCTTCAAACAGCTCGGTTACTTTGATATAGTGAATATTAAATATTGACACTCTTTATATCTATTAGTGAAACACTTTTTTCACTTATTGTAACAAAAATATGAAATTCGCCGGTTGAAAACCACTATATCAATTTTTGATACAAAGTCACTTTTCACAGTGTTTTGATATTCTAGAATACTAAAGTTTGATATATTTTTACCACTTATTGAAATAAAAAGTCTTTCAGTGTACTCAGAAAGTGTACTCAAAATTCTGAAATTGTACTTTCTAAGACAGCGCCACGGTGGCGCCACTAACTACCAAAATTTTGGCGCGAAATTTGAATCATTAAATTTTAAATTATTTAATTATCTACATACTCGTAGCAATAATAATTATTGTAAGTTAATTAAAGTAAGAGCCCTTCAACTAAGTATGAAAATCGTCACCGAACTCGTCAAAAATAAATATACTGGTAATTTAGAAGAAAATATCATTTATTGCTTATGAACTCTAGCTATAAATTTTAATTTGTATTACAGAATGAAGAGATGTTGGCGACATAAGTGAGCTTTGATTTACAAGTTTTAACTGTTATGTGCATTAAATTGTTCGAAAAAAAATTTGTTCCTATTACTGTTGGACTAATCCATATGAAGTTTAATATTAATTATTATCTTGAGAGCTGCCAGCTGACCTGTAAATAATAATATATTAATATGTTTATATAAAAAAACATCTTCAATTTAAAATAATAACATAATGATTTAATACGGAATACAAAAATCAATATAACTTGTAGACTGTATGAATAAACTATAAATTAATTACGAAACTGATGAATGTCTAACCTGAGTGATGTCAGGTGGTCTGTAAATAATATTAATATTGTTTTAATATCTTTTTATGTAATTATTAAGGAAGTTCAAATAATTCTTTAATACTTACTCAACTCTAAAAAATATCAAGAACTAAACGGAAACATGGTCAAAGATTTCACGAAACCTTTTAAAATGTACAAGTTTATATTCCAAGAAAGAGAAACTTTTTAATTCATTTATTTCAATAAATAATAATCGATATAAATCGATAAAAACTATTAGGCCAGTATAAACCTGAAATAAATAGTATATCTTTTTACTGTACATAATTTCAAAGAAATTGCTAAAGATTGTAAATTAGAAATGTTTTTGCTTACCATTTCAGATTACTCTAGATCTTGTCGAACAAATTCTATTTGTTCAGTATCGATTGTCTCATCAAGCAATTGAATTATTTCGACAATTTCCGGGTCTTCCTTTCTTTCCGCTTTCGTATTGATAATTTCCAAATAAACTTCTATTTCTTTTGCAGAGATAGTTTTATAACCTAAGTCGCCATTTCTCAAGGCATCTTTTACTCGCAGAAGACATGCGCATGTAAGTACGTGCAACCTATTACGGTAGTTTGACTTAATTAAATTAAGCTGCGAGAAAGCTCTTTCTGCTGCTGCAGAAGAGTGTGGCAAGACCATAACATACTTCACGACTTGAATTAAATTAGAAAACAATGCTTCTCCAGATTCCTTTGTAGCTTTTTCTACTGCGTACCAGAAGTCAATAGTTTCTGTTTTCTTATAATCCACATAAAAAAAAACTGTAGATAAATTTTGCTATTCCATATTCACCAACTCGATATCAGCTTTTATTGCTGGAAACAGATTTACGTATTCGGCAATGGAAACAATATCACCACTTAAAGCGTTTTTTACAGTGAAGTTTGATGAATATTTCAAGTGCGGATCGTCGAAATCAAACCTATTTTTGATTTGGTTACATAACTCGATGTAGAAATCAAGTGCCCGCAGTCAAAAATTGTGCATCTCGGCTTGATCAATTGCCACTCCGCTTTTTATCATCGCATCTAATTTAGCACCAAAGTACATTTTCTCCAATGGCATAAAATTTCTTGGATTAGTGAACTGAAAGATAGATAAATTCATATCAGGATTTTCCAGGATTTCCTTCTTTATGAAGTTTTTTAAAATTTGTTTAAATAGGCAGCTAACTCGATCTAGCAACACGGCTATTTTAGGCTTTTCACTTTGAAATTCGAAGTTGAGCATTGTTATCAATTCCAAGGCATATGATAAAAAATTAAAATAAACTTGATATATATTATTATTTAGAGCAGCAAGCACGTTTTTGGCAGAAGGAAGGTTTTCCTTCTTGACGGCAGCTTCGAAAAAAATGATCAGTGGTGGCCAGTGTTAGAGGACTCTGTTTACTACAAGCTGAAATAGAAAAAATATAAACCATTTAAAGAATATAAAAACAAGGAATTCTTTATGTGGTTTTTCCTGAGTGAAAATCTGACACTGTTTCAATTCATTTTGTCGTTTTGGACTGTTGGTAAAATAATTATATATATCTCGTGCAAATTGTTCTACGGTGTTTGGAAGCTTTTCACATGATTGAGATGCGCATAAGTGAGCAGAATGGCTGACACACCCTTGAACCATTAAGCTTGGGCAAATTCTTTTCAGTTTTGGTTGAACTCCTTCATATTCACCCATATAAACCGATGTATTATCAGCTCCAAAACCGTCTACATTAGCATACGGAATGTTGTTACTATCGAGTAAAGTCTTCACCGCTTGAAATAAAATTTCAGCTGTTCCATCTTCGATTTCAATTAAATCCCAAAATCGGTTTTTGACTCCTTTTTGGTCGTCCCAGTATTTTACAATTACTACCAGACATTTTTTTGTCGATACATCTGTAGTTTCATCGATCACAATAGAAAAAAAAGCTTTTCGTAATTTTTCTGCAAGCTTGTGTTTAACGTATGGTGAAAGGAGAGTCATAAGAATTTTTTTTACATTTGCTTCTGCCAATTTTTAAATATTTGGCAATTTCAGAGTCAGGGAAACTCAGTTTGCAAACATCTGGAAGAGCGTCCATAAGCAAAAGTGCCAAATTTTTATTGTACAAAAAATAGGTTAGCTTTAATTCGCTATTTTTCACGTTTTCCTTTAAAGTTGTTCTATTATTCATTGAATCCTTTACATCAGTTGTTTTTGACACTGATTTTGCGTTTGAAATGTGACGAGTGCTATTGGCTGTGACGTTGCAGATTTTGCAAGTTACAAAATCTTATTAACTTCAATTTCAATTAAAAAAGATGAAAACTTCTGTGCTCTTACCAAGGGTCGAAATTCGGCACTCCTAATTGTTTTATTTTTGTTTTATTCTATTATTTTATTATTTTATTTTATATTTTCTATTTTCCTACCTCCTAAGAACTAATTTGTTAATTTTTGAAGAAGTTAAAGCTATTTCTTTATTTTTAAGTTTCAATTGTAATTTTTTTTTTGAGAAATTAGAACTATTTTTATTTTTATATATTTTTTTTGTACAATTTCCGAGCTCTGAGGTCTTAAGTCGAAATCTAGAGGATTCTCATCAACGTACGCAGCTTATTGGGTCCAATATCAACACTTACATCTTCAAATCATCGCATGGTTCCAAAATAAATTATATTTTATCTCTCGATCATCCCTCTTAACATCCAAGACAGTACCCTGTCAATATTGGATAGAAGGATTGATTTTGGTCTTCCAAGGTCCTAGGCGCACCCCTGGCAAGGATTGACCGTCGCGATTACCAGGAAATTTTTTGAAAGAATAGGTAACCTCGCCTATTATTATCTCTTATCTCTTTTCTGTTTTTGAACAGATTTCTCTTGGCTTTTTATGCCTTTTTCTCTCTCTGTTATATTTTGCATCTCGAGCATCGATGGAGTAAGAATTCATCTTTCTCCACTATATTTTCGAAGTATTGCCGGCCCTGAAATCATCATCAGAAAGACGATTCTTCTGTCTAACTCCCTCTCGTAAGAAGGAGTTCGGAATCTCTTTGTCTATCAACGGCGGCTGATAACCTACGAAAAGGAAGAAGACAGGACGACAGGATGGACAAATAGGAAGCGGACCTCATTAGCTATCCTTCTCTAGACCATGAGCTTTTACGGAAATTAGGCCTACGCGCATCAGCCCTTCTCCTTAATTTGTAAATCGTCAAGTTCCCCTCAACTTGACGAGCGAACTTGAGAAATCATATCTGACCTCTCTTTGAATTGTGAACCCAGACGTTTCCTCGTATTCGAAGGTTTTCATCATAGTTCTAAAATTTTCTTCAGTGATTGTCACCGAATTGTTTTTTTTTTCTTCTGTGATTTGTATTGAGGTAAGAATTGATTTTTTTTAAGTGATCCAGCAAAGATTTTAATTATTTATTTTTTTGTTATATCTTAGTACAATTTTATTCATTTTATTTCTTTAAAGAAAGACTCCTTGGCTGAATCATTCTATTATTTGATTATTCTGGTTTGATTTTATTGTGAATTTTATTATGTTTTATCTGTAAATTATTTTATCCGGAGTGCCGAATACCATAGGATGTTTCTAATTAGATTTTTTTTTAATTCATTTTTAAATATCATCTATGTTTAACTTATATGTATAGTCCCTGTTGAGAATTTATATATAATAATGTTTTAAATACCATATTTTTTTTGTAACATTTGAGACCCTCCCTTTTAATTGAAAATGCTTATTTATTGCGATATAATTATGTTATAAATCCTCTTTTTTTTATCTTAATATTTGAGACCATCCGCTTTTAATTGAAAACAATTATTTATTGTGAAATAATTATATTTCCAGACCTTTTTTTTATTGTGATATTTGAGACCCTTCCCTATTATTCGAAAATGTCTTTTCGTAATTGTTGAGATTCCCTTATTGTAAATTTGAGACCCTTCCCTTTCATTGTTAATTTGATTATTAATGTAATTTTTGGTATATTTCTTTATTATAAGAGACTTTATTTTGTATTATATTTATCATATGCCCGGTTTAAATTTTTATATATTGTTATTATTTTCTATTGAAATTATCTTTCCTTATGAAACTCTTTTATTATCTTGTTTTCAAAATATTTTTAATTAATAAACTTTGTTCATTATCGTTCTTTTTTTTTTACTCAAGCTTTCTGATTTGACGAACCATCCCTCTCTACCATGAATTGTTTAAGGCTGAGCTAACTTATTTGTTATTTTTTTTGGTTTTATCTTATTTTATAATTTATTTAATTAATTTGACGAAAATTTGCGAAATTATCTTAACTTTATCTCGTTATCTTCATCTTTGTCTCTTTTATCTCGATGTGTTCGCAAATTTATAGTTAAATTAATTAATTTTATCCCAAGAAAGGACTGGCGCCCAAGAATTTGTTTAAAATGTCTAAGAAAATTTGTTTGAAAGTTATCTCATTTCTAGTTGTATAAATAGCTTTGAGCCTATTTTTAAATTTATCTTTAAAACTGCTCATTCTGTTTGGTTATGGTTTTTCTTATTTTGGGGCCTTTTGGGCGTTATTTTAGAGACCTTTAATTAAACAAATTTAATTAAAAAGTAACCAGGGGGTGGACGGTTAGTGCTTTAGAAATGGTAAAGGGGTTTTTAGTCCAAATAATGGAATTTTAGGAAGCCCTTTACTTCGTAAGAAGGTGTGGAAATAATAATCGTCGCTTTCAACTCTTTAACAAGAACCTTTATCTTTATTTAAGTAAAACTTCACATTGCACGTATATATGGAGCGTGCGCATCCGAAAGCAACTACTCTTCTTCTTTTTTACCTTTACATATCTATCTATCAGCATACGCTTTTTTAGATGGGTAACTCGATGATGAGTTTTTTCATAGTCGAGAGGGGAAACTCCATGGTGAGTTTTTATCGATGATACAAGAGAGGAAACTCGCCATCGAGTTTCCTCTCTTGTATCATCGATAAAAACTC